>JANQAP020612556.1:0-13908 GCA_026874005.2 Erythroxylum coriaceum | reverse complement strand
GAGATATGGGTTGTACAACTTGAATGCATAATCATACATTAGCCAAAATTTCAAAAGTGCACAGTCTGTGGTATTTTGAACATAACTCATAGAATAATCAACCAAATTGAATGATCTTAGTATCAACAGAGACTTAAGACATAGCAGAATAATTTGTTAGAAGGAAGTGTTACCAAATTCCTTCGTTTTACTGATGAAATTAATTGTGCAAAATAGACCCAAAAGTGTACCTTTAAACAAATCTGAGTTAATAAATTAAATGTGGATATCCGAATGATTATTATGACTAGATTGATGATAAGAAACTCGGAATTATCATGAACATGCATTGTACATATTCAGTATACATGCATGTATATAAATGAATATATAATTGTGCAATATTGTGATATGTGAATGTATTGTCTGTATAGAGGAACGCATTGAACGACAACATCCAGACATTGCCGGTACTTCAAGGCAATAGCTATTTGGAGCATACTGTGAGTAACCTAAGATGATCTCACCTTATTGTTTTGTACATTATTTAACTGTATTGCTATCTTATTGAACCGTACTGAATGGTGCTAATTGTGTACTGAATTTCAGACAATATTTGTCCGAGGCATTTTGAAGCATGAGAATAATATTGGAAGTGCTGATTGAATGTGAATGTGTTTGCTAAATGATTCTTCTGATTCTCAACTAAAAAGTTAAATGCCGGACTTAGTCTGATGACCACTGCTACTATGACTGTTACTGTAATTGATACTGGGACTGTTATACTGTTGTATTACATGCAAATGAAAGTGGTTGAAATTGATGACTAAATTATGGCATGCACTTCATTCCGATGTATGTAATATAAAGGAGTTGTGACTGATGTTGTTAATGATACTGTTACTGATAAGAGCTTTAAGCTCCCGCATATGTGGTTCGAGTCTATGGCTCATTGTGATCAATGAATCATAGACTGATTGACTGAGCCCAATAATTCGGGATACTATAAAAGCACACAGTCACAACAATATAAAAATGAATGTGAGTCTCATACATATCGCATCCGCATATAATTTGAATTCATTGAATGATTTGCAAAGTTGTGTGAATGTCGTTATTAACTGAGAAATGATTTATCTGTGATAGTATTTGATACTTGTCAAGTGGGTTTGAACTGTATGATTACATATTATAATTGATCTTGTTTTATTACATGAGTGAACCATCGAGGATGGTTACTCTACTAAGTTTGCAAAACTCAACAAAATTGCACCATTACTTTTCAGGTTCGAGAGTGAGACGACCTAGTTTCTAAGACTCTGTAGAAGCATATTTTGTGCCACTGTTACAATCAGATTTGGCTCAAAGGTCGGTCAGCTAGGATTGAGGACATAATTGTTTTTTTGAGTTTATAGTATTTATGTTCATAGAATAATGTTGTATAAACATGGATGACATTGTACTATATGAAACAATGTAAATTATGGTTTGATATAATGTGATAACATTTTGGGTTTAGAAAATGTGTGATTGATGGTTTAGTGTATGATGCCATGTTATGTATAGTGAAGGTGAGATAGTTTACATGTCATTTCTGATAGGCATGTACACGTGTATCCGATGGACACACGTGCACATATCAGTTGGGAATGGGGTGTTACAAATTATGTTGGAGATGAAATAGGTAAGTATTTTTTAATAGGTTGGTGGTTAAACTATGAATTTCTCTAATACCTATCACACTTTGTGGTTTATTATACTACATACCACCTAAATGATTACCAAAAATATCCCTATAATAATATTTTATTATTAAAAAAGTTCTAATATCCTAGTATGATACATATAAATATTCATAAAATTCCTTTAAGATTTCCCTTTTTGAAACAAGGCTATAGATCATAAGTAGGAATGTGTATAGGAACTCCTATAGAGTTGACCATAAATAATGGAAAATTATCACAAATCTACGAAAAATCTTTATTGCCTAGATTTAAACTGAAGCCAATTTTCCTTTTTAAATGTAACTTTTTATTGAAGTCCTTTAATTTATGGTAGCTTCACTTATTTTTGCCTAAATTTTCTCTTTATATACAGGCCTTTGCTTGACTTCTAGGAAAGTGCCTCTGGGTTTAATTCCTTTGGATTTAGATTTGGATAGTTGATATGCTTAGTTAATATGATATACACGAACATGCCCCACCTGAACCCACATTTCATTCATTAGAACTTACAAGGATGTTATTTTTTTAAGCATGATTTATTCCTTAACTAGAAAAGGCTTATTTAGCTAATTGATAATAGGTAATGACTTTATCTTAGTCTTAATCTCTCATAAATTATTAGTGCATGGCTATTTTTTATTCCATATATTAAGGCTTCATATTCTGTCTTATTGTTTGAGACTTTAAACTCATGCTTATGATAGTACTTGATATTGAATATGGCCCTTAACTAATTATTCTAGTTTTTTCCCTTCTTCACCTAATGCACCATTAGCGCAAATAGTAAAAATGGTGATTATTATATTGCAAGCTCATTTAATTTGATAATGTGAATGGTGCATTTAACAATAAAATCTACTAATAGCTGGGATTTCACTATTGTTTATAGGATGGATGTGATATCAAATTTATTAAGCTTTAGTAAACATTTGACTATTTTCTTTGATATTTCTAGTTTATGTAAGACTTGTTATAGTGGTAAATACATGATAAAAATAATAGTGTGTGTTTAAAAGTAAGGCTTTAGTTTCCTCATTAATATGAAGACAACCGATATTGCTTTCTCCACTTATATGTTTCTAAAGCTTTAGACCTTAGAAAATAAAATTTAAAGGTATATATCTTCATTGCTTCGAGGGGCAGTGAGTAGAGATGGGCTCTGAAAATAGTTCTTTAGGCCTTTGAATGCTTGTTAACACTCCTATTCCATTCGAAGCTTCAATTTCGTTGCAATATTTCAAAGAAAGGGGGTATCTTTGATAGTTGTGCATTAGTGTGTGTGTTTTTTAAGTATTTGGCATATGTTTCTTGTGTAATAAGTTATTATAGTTGTGTTTTAGGATTTATTTTGTATGTTTTCTTTAGTTTGATCTTTATTGTTGTTCTTTTATGTTTGATATTGATTTAAGGTAAGAATTGATTAATTTTGATGTAGGAATAGAGGTGGCAACCTTTGCAATTGAGCTAGAGACTAAGAGAGGAGAAGAGAAGAGGAGGAATTATGATGCAAGAACCTAAGATCGTGGGATTTATGCCAATTCTCACGATTGTGGGATGTCTAACTCGAGGATACATATGGGGTTCACTTATTTTTTTAGGTTTTCATGACTATATAAGGTTATAAACCCTATGGACGAGAGAGCTTTAGTAGAGACTTGCCTTTTTGATTAAAAACATAGGTTTAGAGTCTAGGGAGAGGTAGAGATTCAAGGTTTTTCATCCATAATTGGGAAAAGGTCACATCAACGTCAGATTTTCCATATTCAGGCAAAGAAGAGGAGGAGTTTGACTCATTTAGTTTTCTTTCATTTTTTCTCTTCTAGCATGTATATGATGGATTATTTAATTGTTGGGGATGTTATAGACATCATGAGTGGCTGATTTATTTGTAGAGATTACTTTTGAACTTCTTGTTGAACTTCTATTTTGTTGATTTGAATAAATGAAGCTTTTGATGAATGGTGAAATTATACCTTGCAATATATTAAGAGATTGAGTTGGGTAATTTGTGTAGGGTTGTACAATGACAGTTGGCACTCTATAGACCTACATGCATTAAGTTAATTGATTAGTTAGAAGAGAGATCTCGGCTAATTAATTGATCACCCATAGGATAATAACTATTTGAATTGGTGGATTGCTTTTTTAGATTGAGATATTGCTTAATCATCTCCATTTAATTTGGCTAGGGACAATTGATTACACCTTGAGAGAGAGTAGTTAATACATTAAGACATCTTAGGTGAGGCACAATTCAATTAACAAAATAGGAGGGAGATAAGATAGAAAAAAGTGATCTCTAGTTGTTAAAATCTTGTCCAACTTTTTGCATTGTTACGTTATCATTTGTGCATTGTTATTTGTTTAATTTAATTTAATTTTCCAGTTTATTTCCATAAAAATTTTGGTTCTTAAACAAAGATTAATCTGAATTAAGTGGTGCCTAAGCACAATCTTTATGGGATCGATATTTGCATTTTACTACAACTTACGATCCGTGTACTTGTGGTTTTGAGCGTAAAACTAGGAGTCTGTTTTTCATTCAACAAGTTTTTGAAGCCATTGTCCGGGATTGTTTGTTTAGCATCTTGTTTAGTTTAGGTTACTTTGATTTAAGAGTTTTTAATACTTTTCCTTGTGTATTTTTAGGTGTATGAACACAAGGAGCATGCAAAGATCTACTAAAGTTAGTGACAAAGAGTTATCTGATATTACAAGGCACAAACAAAAGTTTAAAAAAGTGAAGCGTCTAGATATTATGCAAAGAAATATGGCAGAAGAAGGAGGAGCTGAGAGGACATTGATGGACTTTATGAGACCATATTTCAATCCTCAAGGAGTTGCAAGGCTAGTGATTCAAGCCAATAATTTCGAGATCAAGCTGACACTCCTCAACATACTACAGAGTAGTGTACAATTTTATGGGCTATCCAATGAAGATCCCAACACCCATATTGCAAATTTTTTAGAGATCTATGACACCTTCCGGTTTAATGGGATGTTTAACGATGCTGTGAAGTTATGGCTATTTTCTTTCACTTTGAGAGATCGAGCGAAGGCATGGTATAACTCACTCAATTCAGGGCAGATCACTACTTGGGAGTAACCAGCCCAAGCATTTATCGCGAAATACTTCCCGTTAACCAAGACAACAAGAATCATAAAAGAGATCATAAATTTTTAGCAGAGTGATGGGGAGTCTCTATATGAAGCCTAGGAGAGGTTTAAAGAATTACAAAGAAGATGTCCCTACTACAACCTTCTGAGGGAGTTCTTATTGCAGACATTCTACAATGGTGTAAATCAGAGCACGAGAGGAACCAAAGACTCAACTACTAGAGGTTCTTTGATAAGAAAGGCTATTGATATAACTTATGACCTTTTAGAAGAATTGGCGAGCAATAGTTACATCTGGTCAAGTGAGAGGAGTAGACAGGGGCAAAAGGAGCAAAAAGGTATGATTCCGATGGACTCCGTTATAGCTTTACAGGCACAGATCACAACCCTTACCAAGCAGTTGAGCAACATACAAGGAGCATCTTCATCTACGGCCAAAGCTATGAAATTACAGTGTGAGCTATGTGGGCAAAACAACCATTACATAGCTGAATGTATTTTTTGGGAGTCAGGGGTACAAAACAGGTAAATTACTTGGGCCAGCCACAAAGTGGTAATAATCCCTACTCTACTCCTTACAATCTGGGGTGAAAAAACCACCAAAATTTTTCTTGGAGTATAACAATACAGGTGGCCAAGCAAGGCCGCATGGACCTCTTGGATTTCAGCAAGATCGACTTGGATCTATGGAGAGCAAATGGACAAGTTGATAGATGTTTTGGGGCATATTGGCAACTCAAGAAGAGAACCAGAAGAGGATGTTTTCTAACCAGGAGGAATGTCAAAAGAGGATGGAGGCAAAGTTTGATCAGATTATGAATAACTATGCCTAATCTATCCACAATTGGAGGTTCAGGTAGGTCAACTTGCTAATGCCTTGTCTTCTAGAAGTGCACGTAGTCTACTAAGCAATATTGAGATCAACCCAAGGGAATAACTCAAGGCTATTACACTTTGAAGTGGCAAGCAGATGGAGTAACCAAGTGTGCACAAGGATTGCTAAGAAAAAGGGAAAGGTAAGGAGATAGAAGAAGAGAAAGAAGAAGAAAGGTCCTATGTACCACCACCACCCTACAAGCCTAAACTTCCGTATCCACAAAGGGTGAGACAACATTAGGTGGACACTCAGTTTTCCAAGTTTTTAGAGAAATTAAAGAAACTAAAGATTAACTTGTCATTGGTGGAAGCCTTTGAGTGCATGCTCAAGTATGTGAAGTTTCTTAAGGACATACTCACACACAAACGCACTTGGGAGGACAATCAGACGATAACTTTGGCAAAAAATTGTAGTTCAATCATATCAACCCAAATGCCTTCAAAACTACAAGATCCAAGGAGTTTTACTATTCCAGGTGTTGTTGGTGACTTTGAATTTTCTAAATGTTTATGTGAATTAGGTGCAAGTATTAACTTGATACCTTTGTTTTCAGAAAATTAGGACTAGGAGAGGTCAAGCCAACATCCATGCTAATGCAACTTGCGGATCAATCCATCAAGATGCCATTTGGAGCTGTAGAAGATGTATTGATAAAAGTGAACAAATTTATTATTCCTATTTTGTTGTTTTGGATTTTGAAGCTGATAGAAATTGTCCACTAATTTTGGGTAGGCACTTTGTGAATACTAATAGGGCGTTAGTTGATGTGCATGAAGGGAAACTTGTGTTGAGAATTAGTGATGAGTAGATTGAATTTAATATGTCAAAAACTTTGAAGAAATCGATGGATGGTAATGTGTGTATGAAAATTAATGTTATGGATGAGCGTGTGAAGAAGGTTGAAGAGGAAGTTGATGAAGTTAATGAAGTGCACAGGGATGAAAGTGTGAAAGAAGAAGAATTATGTGAGGAAGTTTATCTAAAGAAGCTGGAGAGAACAGATACACCCACACCACCTTCAATTATTAAACCCCCCACTTTAGAGCTTAAACCCTTACCTTCCCATTTAAGATACATCTTTTTAGGTAAGAACCATACTCTACCCATCATTATCTTTAATCAATTAGATTGTGAGCAAGAAGAGAAATTGGTGGAGACCATTAAGAAGAGGATGAGAGCCATGGGGTTGCAAATTTTTAATATTAGGGGGATTAGCCCCAATGTGGTGATGCATAGGATTAACCTAAAAGAAGGATGTAAAACTGTGAGGGAAAGATAGAGAAGGTTAAATCCAAACATGCAAGAGGTAATGAAGAAGGAGGTAGTGAAACTTTTGGATATGGGGATAATTTACCCCATTTCAGATAGTGAATGGGTGAGTCCAATGTAGTGTGTGCCTAAGAAGGGTGGCATGATGGCGATAGAGAATGAACATAGTGAAAAGATTTCTACTAGGACCATCACAATTTGATGAGTGTGTATTGATTATAGGAAGCTCAATTTGGCCACTAAAAAAGACCGTTTTTCTTTACCTTTTTTGGACCAAATGATTGAAAGCGTGGATGGTCATTCTTTTTATTATTTTCTTGATGGATATTTAGGGTACAATCAAGTGTTTATATACCCAGAAGGCCAATAGAACACCACGTTCACTTACCTTTATAGGACTTTCGCTTATCGGAGGATGCCTTTTGGTTTATGCAATGCACCTGCTACATTTCAAAGATGCATAATGACCATATTTTCGGACATGAATGAAAACTTTATGGAGGTATTTATAGATGACTTCTCTATCTTTGGATATTCTTTTGATCGTTGGTTGTTTAATTTAGACAGAGTGCTTTAAAGATGTGAGGAGTCTCATCTAGTCTTAAATTGGGAGAAGTGTCTTTTCATGGTCCAAGAGGGAATTGTATATGGCCATAAGATCTCATGTAAGGGGATTGAAGTGGATCGTGCTAAGACTAAAGTGATTAAAAAGCTACCATTTCCTACCAACATCAAGGGTATCCAATCATTCTTTGGTCATGCAGGGTTCTACAGATGGTTCATCAAGGACTTTTCTCTTATTACTAGACCCTTAACTCATTTATTAGTTAAAGATGTGCCTTTTGTGTTTGATGATGACTGTTTGGATTCTTTTAACAAGTTGAAGAAGGCACTTACAACAGCCCCTATTTTGATGTCGCTAGATTGGTCTCATCCCTTTGAGATTATGTGTGATGTAAGTGACCATGCTATTGGTTATGTACTTATCCAGCGAAAGGAGAAGAGGTTGCATGTTATCTATTGCGCGAGCAAGACTTTGACGGGAGCACAATTGAACTACACTACTACTGAGAAGGAATTGCTTGCAATGGTATTTGCTTGTGAGAAATTTTGTTCTTATCTTTTGGGCTCACAAGTTATTGTTTTTATAGACCATGCAACGTTACATTACCTCTTTACTAAGAAGGATGTCGAGGCTACGCTCATCTGGTGGGTGCTCCTGCTCTAATAGTTCAACATAGAGATCAAAGACAAGAAGGGAGTAGAAAATGTTGTAACGGACCACCTATCACGACTTAAAGGGGGACACCATGAAGAAGAAGCATAAATCTAGGAGTGCTTTCCTAATGAGGCTTTAATGATAGTAGATAATCCTTTTTGTCCTTAGTTTGCAGATATTGCAAACTACCTCTCAGGTGGTATTCTTCCTTCTGATCTTTCATATCAACAAAGGAAGCATTTTTATTTCAATGTTTTCGTTACATTTGGGATGAACCTATACTTTATAAGATATATGCTGACAGTGTGATTCGTAGGTGTGTCCTTGAAGATGAAATGCCTGAAATTTTGATGCAATGTCATAGCCCACTTTATACAAGGCATTATGGAGTTAACAAGACTGCAGTTTAGATCTTAGAGTGTGGATTTTATTGGTCAACCTTATTCAAGGATGCTCGAGATTTTGTGTTAAAGTGTGATAGATGTCAAAGAGTAGGCAACATATCAAAAAGGGATGAGATGCCGCTTTCAAACATAATGAAGGTGGAGATATTCGATATGTGGGGCTTGGAATTCATGGGACCATTCCTATCCTCCTCAGGTAACAATTATATATTAGTTAGGGTTGATTATGTTTTCAGGTGGGTTGAGGCAGTAGCTACTCTAACTAATGATGGAAAGGTGGTTCAAAAGTTCATCAAGAAGATTTTTACTAGATTTGGCGTATTTAGAGTGATCATAAGTGATAGAGGGAGCCATTTCCACAACAAACCATTTGAGGTTCTTCTGAGAAGATACAATGTCCATTATAAAGTGACTACCCCTTACCACCCCTAAACAAGTGGCCAAGTAGAGGTAGTGAATAGAGAGCTGAAGAAGATTTTAGAGAAGGTAGTGAGCAGGTAAAAAAAGGATTAGGCTTTTAAGCTAGATGATACCTTATGGGCTTATACTTTTAAAACATCGATAGGTTCCACATCATATCGGCTTGTGTATAGCAAGGCTTGCCATTTACCATTGGATTTAGAGCATTGGGCCTATTAGGCAGGTAGGATGTTGAACATAGAATGGAAGCTAGCAGGTGAGAAGAGATTGTTACAACTTGATGAATTAGAAGAGTTGAGATTTGAAGCTTACGAAAATGCCAAGTTGTATAAAGAAAGAGCAAAGAAGTGGCATGATGTTCACATAAAAAAGAAGGAGTTTAAGAGTGGAGATTTGGTGCTTTTATTTAGTTCAAGACTTCGGTTGTTTCCCAGAAAGCTCAAGTCAAGATGGAGTAGACCCTTTAAGATCCTTTAAGTGTTTTCCCATGGAGCTTTGGAGTCAGAAAATGACAAGGGTGAAAAATTTAAGGTCAATAGGCATAGATGCAATCCATATTATAAAGGGACATACTCACAAGAAAGGGAAGTCATCTCTTTCCTTTCTTCCATTCTTTCATGAATGCATGTTGAATGGTCAAGCTAGTGATCTTAACTTAGCATGTTTACCTTTCTTTTGTTTTTCTTTGTTTACTTGTTTGCTTTATTTATTTGGTTGTGATTATGTTTGATTTGAGTGTGCTTGGTGTTTATTTGGATTTTGTTTGAGTTTTAATTAGATTTTGTTTGAGTTTTAACTTGTTTTCTCTTCAAATTTCTTGTTGGTTAGATGATTTGGATATGTTTGTAGGTTGCGTGAATGTAGAGAATGCATGCTAAGCTTGGAAGAAGGTTAAAAAGTTGGAAAAGTTGGAGTAACCCACGATCGTGAGAATGAGGCTATTTCCCATGACCGTGGGAAGGCTCTCCAGAAAGTTTCTGGAGAGTTAACCCACGATCGTGGGAATGATAGGGATTCCCATGATTGTGGAAAGCCCCATCCGAAAAATTTTAAATTTCCCCCTCTTCTTCTTCTTTCTTCATTCTTCAAATTTTCACAAACTCTCTCTCTACAAACCATGACACCCACTCTCCCAACCTCTCCAATCCTTCATTTTTCACTCAAATCTTGGTATTTTCTTCACTTTTTCCATCAATCTTTCACTCCTTTACACTTATTTCACAGTAATCTCTCAAGAATTCAAGGATTTGGTAAGATTTTCTCTCTTTCTCTCTAAAAAACATGCCTACCTCTCTTTTGCTTATTTTTGTAGATTTTTCTCTCGCAATGGCTCCAAAGAAGATTGCATCTTAAAAACCAATCGATGAATTGCGCCTTCAAGTCTCCGGAGAAGGTAAACTAGATATGGTGGCTAATTTTTGTACACCATTCCCTATTTATTCGGAAGACGAAGGTATGCGATTTCATGACTTTAAGGATAGAGAACTAATGCCTCCTACATACTTTGATTTGGAACTATTAGAAACTCTAGGATTAAGGCGAAACATTGAGAGATTGGCAGCTAATATTGGTTAAGGTTGGTTAATTCATTGGGATGTGTCGATATATCCTACGATGACTGTCAAATTTTTCACCACTGTGCACTACAATCCTAAAATGGATACATTCTGGTTTAGGATAGGTGGTCATGTTTATTAACTTGATTATACTGTCATTTGTGCACTTTTCATTTATCGAACACTAAAGTTTGGATGATCACGATGATTTTTATGTGGATGATTATTGGAAATTTCTAATGGGTGAAACCAATTTTGACTCTAGGAATGTACCAAATACTTTAATTCGTAGCACCGAGCACTTACTTCTTCATAAGTTTATATGCTTAATATTTTTTATCAAGACTGAAAGTAATAAGTGCTCGGCCAAGGAGCTTTTCTTCCTTTGGTGCATCGAACAAAAAATCAAAATAAATATCCCTTATCGAATTTTTCGATCTATTGTGAGTTGTGTTAATAAGAAAAGCTCTTATTTTGGAATGTCATACATTGTTACTTCTTTGGCTTTATTTTATAATCTTGATGTGGATAGTGTGCGTACAGCTAGATATGATGTTTTTGATGTCCCTTATTTGAGACGCTCTAAAATTTTGGAGCCCTATTCTATGAAGCTCTGAAATCCTCAGACACGCACAGCCGTTAAGAATAGGAAGGGCAAGGATGCATCCACTTCTCAACCATCCACATCTCAGGCGCCCTCGGAGCCCCAAGAAGAAACAATGGAAGAAGAACCAACTGTAGTAGTAGAGGTCGACAGATTCTAACAAATCCTCAACCAAATGGCCTCTAACCATCAACAAATGATGCTGCAAATCAATGAGTTCAGTTCCCAGATGAGACAAGTGCACAAGGAGTAGCAGTACATGAAGAAGAAATTCCTTAAGTTCATCTAGAGGAATAATATTGAAGTCCCTTCTCGAATGCCTTCATTACCAAAATCTCCATGAGCCTTTCTTACCCTAAACTTTTTACATTGTTTTATTTACTTTGTTAGTTGTTTTGTCTTTTGTTTGGTTTGATGTCTTTTTGTTTGGTTTGATATCTTTTGTTTGGTTTGATGTCATTTTACCTTATTTTGTCAGGACAATATGTTCTCTAAGTATGGGAAGGTGACATTTGCTTTGTGAATTGCATTGTTTGAGTTTGTTTTAGTCATTGTTTGCACTTTTTAAAATAGGATGCATGTTTTAAACATATTAGGTTGTTTTTGTTATTTTTTGTTAAGCAATGGAACCACACTTAAATCATTTTGATTTATTTTGCCATAAGATTCTGTCATGCTAGTTGGAATGAGATTAAATGCATGCTTGAACTCGGATTAGGCCACTTGAGTAGAGAGTTAACCATGTTGAGTGATGAAAAGTAGTTGGTTAAATAAGCTTATTCGCAAGTTGACACTTGAGTAAGGAGGTAGTGTAGAGATGTATAATGAATTTTCGTTTAAGCTAATGTGAGGATTGAGCCTATATGACTCCATCTATAATCATTTTATTTCTTTGTTTGTGTGATGCATCCTTTAGTTATTACCTTCAGAACTTGCTTTGAATCAGTTTGAGTCTACTGGATGCATGCTTGATAGAGATGTTAAGGCCCTTTTTGTGTTAATCCTTGACTTAAATGACCTAACTTTTATTATCCTTTGCTATCCCGTTGAGCCTTAACCATTTTGATTCTTGAAAACAACCAAATTTTAAAACTCAAAACCCCATTTACAAGCTTAGTAGAGTGTTAAGTGATACATTAATTGGGATTTTTGCTACAAAATTTTTCCCGAGATGAGTTAAGTGATACTTTTTCTTTTGAATCATATTGTATTTAATTGCTATTTTTTTCATTGTTTCTTCTATATTATTAAAAAGAAAAAGGAAGAACATCTTAGTAGCATCAATAAGTGCAAAGTAGTAGTACATTTATACTTGTGTATCTCAGAATTATGTTTTGTTATCCCTTTGTCCACTTATTACTTTACGAATGCTTGTGTTAAACCCTTTACTTTTTTTACCCACCTTAACCCTGACCACATTACAACCCTAAGCAAGTCCTTTTGATCTATTTATGCATGTAATCATTGTAGAGGAGAATTGGTATATTAGCAAGCCTATGGTAGTGTAGTTTCCTATAGGGAGCTTGAGCGAAACACTAACCATCAAACACTTGAGAGAAATGAGTGAAATCATGAGGAAGATTCATTTTGCATCTATACTTATCTTTGAGTGATGGTACCATAAGTTGAGTATGCTTATGTACACTAATGAAATGTAGTCATGATATGTGTAGTAGTTTGACATTTGAGTTGACCAAAATTTGAGGGATTGCATGTTTTGATCTTTGTGAAAATGAAGTGATGGAATTGAATGGTTGTATTTGATTTTTTCTTGAGGAAAAACAAAGCTTTAAGTAAGGGGAAGTTGATAGTTGTGCATTAGTGTGTGTTTTTCTAAGTATTTCGCATCTGTTTCTTGTCTAATAGGTTATTATAGTTGTGTTTTAGGATTTATTTTGTATGTTTTTGTTTAGTTTGATCTTCATTGTTGTTCTTTTATGTTTGATATTGATTTAGGGTAAGAATTGATTAATTTTGATGTAGGAATGGAGGTGGCAACCTTTGCAATTGAGCTAGAGACCAAGAGAGGAGAAGCAAAGAGGCAAAATTATAATGCAAGAACCCACGATCTTGGGATTTATGCCAATTCCCACGATCGTGGGATGTCTAACCCGAGGATATATATGGGGCTCACTTATTTTTTTTAGGTTTTCATGACTATATAAGGTTATAAACCCCTATGGATGACAAAGTTTCAGTAGAGACTTGCCTCCTTGATTAAAAATGTAGGTTTAAAGTCTTAGGAGAGGTAGAGAGTCAAGGTTTTTCATCCACAATTGGGAAAAGATCACATCATTGTTGGATTTTCCATATTCGGGCAAAAAAGAGGAGGAGTTTGACTCATTTAGTTTTCTTTCATTTTTTCTCTTCTAGTATGTATATGATGGATTATTTGATTGTTGGGGATGTTATAGACATCATAAGTGGTTGATTTATTTGTAGAGATTACTTTTGAACTTCTTATTGAACTCCTATTTTGTTGATTTGAATAAATGAAGCTTTTGATAAATGGTGAAATTATACCTTGCAATATGTTGAGAGATTGAGTTGGGTAATTTGTGTAGGATTGTACAGTGAGAGCTGGCACTCTATAAACCTACATGCATCAAGTTAATTAATTAGTTAGAAGAGAGATCTCGCCTAATTAATTGATCACCCATAAGATAACTTAATAACTAGTTGAATTGGTGGATTGATTTTGTAGATTGAGAGATTGCTTAATCATTTCCATTTAATTTG
>JANQAP020611996.1:0-13911 GCA_026874005.2 Erythroxylum coriaceum | reverse complement strand
AAATATGTACGATGCATGTTCATGACTATCCCGGTATCAATCAGAAATTAAATCTGAAATTTAACCCTAATCGGTCCCTAATAATAAGAATAATAAAATTAATAATAAGAAGAAGAAAATTAATAATAAAAATAAAAATATTAAAATTAATAAGATATATAATAATAAAATAAGTATAATTAATAAAATAATTAATAATAATAATAATAATAATAATAATAAGGATAAAGATATTTTTATCTTTTTGTTAGTTATTCCTTTGTTATTTCAAGTTTATATTTTTAAATTAAGCACTAGCATAAAAATTATTTATCTATTATATTTGTTGAACCAAATAAAATAATACTCATTTTATACTATTTTTTACTTTTTCTATTTATCATAATAACTATTACATTCCTTTTATTTTATTTCTTAGAAAAATCACCATGTCAGTTTGGTTGCTGTCCCAATCACTAACGTTTGTGATGTGTAGAAGTTTCCAAAAGTAAAACAAAATTCATATGGCACAAACTGCTGACGTTGATTCCATTCCACTCAAACAATTACACGAAAATAGGCTCTTTTTTTTTTTTGAAAAGAAAATAGGCTCTTTCCTTGCCCAAAAAGACGTAGGGAAACCTGACCCGGGACTCTTCCCTTTCCTATAAAAAGCACATCTCAAGATCCTAAGATGCAAGTGTTAAGATCCAAGCGAAATTGCAATGGTTGAAGAGGCGAAGCTATTGGGGACTTGGGCTAGTGCTTTGAGCTGCAGAATAGAGATAGCTCTGAAACTGAAGGGTATACGGTACGAATGCATAGAGGAAGACCTATCAAACAAGAGTGCTTTGCTTCTCAAGTATAACCCAGTTCACAAGAAAATCCCCGTCTTTGTACACAATGGAAGACCAGTTGCAGAATCTCTTGTCATTCTTGAGTACATTGATGAGACCTGGAAAGAGCATCCCATCTTGCCCAAACACCCTTATGACAGAGCCATAGCTCGCTTCTGGGCTAAGTTTGTTGATGAAAAGGTGAATTCAGGAATTCATGTATATATCTTCATGTTTAGCAACTCCTTTGTACAGTAAAACAAAAACTCTCAATATTGTTTTATACTGATGAGTGGTTATTATATGCAGATCCTGCAATCAGCAATGAAAGCTCGCGGCGCGAAAGACGAAGAGCTGCCAAGGATCATAGAAGAAGCTGGTGAACAGATGAAGATTCTTGAGAACGAACTTAAAGGAAAGGAGTTCTTTGGAGGTGAGACTATTGGGTACCTAGACATTGTTGCGTTTTCTATTGCCTACTGGTGTCAAGTGCAGCTTCAAGTCTTGGGAGTGAAGTTCCTCACTGAAGAGAAATTCCCAGTTGTTTGCAAATGGATTGGAAGGTTGCTCGATATAGATGTGGTCAAATCATGCGTGCCTCCAAGAGAGAAACACCTTGCTTTTATGAAAACTCTCATTGAAAAAGATGCAGGAGCTGCTTCCAAATAAAGAGCCATTAAAGTATATGTCTGAAGTTTCAATAAATCTCTTGTTCTTGTTCTTTCCCTTGATGGTTTATGTGCTTACTATCGTAGTCTGTTTGAATAAAGTAATCCTCCTTACTATTCACATTTCTTAGTAGAGAGGCAAAGCTACAGCACTTAATTTAACTTCTGAAAATAAAATATGAAAATTATTAATTGAATGAACAAGAAGAAGTAGACTAAGAAGTTTTAGTCTTATCAAAGTCAAATACTTTACAAACCTGAGTAGATTATATAATAGGAGCTTTAAGCTATAATTATAGTTGCACGAAATCAAATTCATGTTAAGAGCAGGAATTTACTTTCATTGTTCAGGTTTTGTCGGCTAAAACATGTTTTTAGATGATAACCTTTGTTTATATAGCTTATTTCACGTTACATAATACTTTGTCGCAAATACGGATAAATGTTACTTATTAGACCCCATACTATTGATAGATGTAGCTGCTTCTATTATGCGTCAGCGAAACTTATCTTGGCCATTTTAAGATACCAGAAGTCAAGAAGTTGGAAAATTGAGGTTCAATCACTCTCTGATTGTCAAATCTAAACTTTAGGATAAGGCAATCACATTGTCAACATCGTCTATCTTCATCTTAGGAAAACCTAGCAACAAGAGGAAAACCTGGCAATCAACGCCCACGTATCCATGCCACTGACTCCATGCCGCTGGTAAAACCTGCTGCAATCATGCATTGTCATCGCGCCCTCACGTCGTCACAGCTTCTAGGCCACCAATCAATGACTAGTAACCATTTCCGTCGTCTAATCCATGTAAGCAGCGACCAACTTCCTTCCAGTTGCCATGGTATTGCCATTAGTCAACCGCAGCAGCCCAAGCAACCCTAACAACCACAAAAACTTGATGCTAATGGTGACTTTTTTAGCAATGGCCATAACATTAGAAATTTTCCACAATCATTGATAGTTCGAATATAATAATCGCGGGCAAGAATTCCATGAACCTGAAGCAATACGACCAACTCCGAACATCATAACCACAATGACCAAATGGAAATCACAGCCATTTTCCATCATGCTTTCTGCGGTACCCTCGCAACCTCCCAACACCGAAGAGGTGTTAGTTTTGAATTTGGAGGGCTCACTTTTATAGAAGATCTTTGTTATGGATCTAGTGAGGGAATAAACTTATAGATTTTGACACCACACTTGGACCCAAAACTTTAAGACATTAGGTTTATGGGCCTATTTTACTTATATGCCCTTCACTAGTTCCATCTCTTTCCAATGTGGAATTCCTACTCATACTTGACATCCCAACAATCTCCCTCTCAAGTGTGAAGTTCCACATTGTGTTTGGACTTTCCCTTGAAAAGAAGCCTTTTTACTTAACAGTTCAAGTATATAGCGTCACCAAGAGCCCTTTTACTCCACTAGTCTGAGACCACCAGGAGTCTCCTTGCTCTTCTTCGTGGGGAGGCAACCACGAGATCTGACTACCGTCTCCATAATCATCCTTTGCCAAACCATCGGCTCTGATATCACTTGTTAGATTTAAAGAGCCCACTTTCATGAGAAATCTTCATCATGGATATAGTGAGGGAACATACTCATGGGCATTGATACCACACTTTAACTTAAAACCTTAAAGCATTAGGTTTATGAATTCTTTTAACTTATATGCTCTTCACTAGTTTCATTTCTTTCCAATTTATGATTCTTATTCATACTTGACATCCCAACAATCAGAAAATGTTAGGTTCAGAACGTAACATCTCCATGGTACTCATTTTGTGTGGCCATTGAACATAATTTTTTTGGTATTATATAAATTAAACTCTTTTTATTTATTTTTAATTCTTTTATTAAATAATTTATTTCAATATTTATATTTATATATCAAGATTATTATCTAGCAATATATTATGACCACCTAAATGTTAAGAATGTCAAAGTATTTTTGATTAACTTTTTCATGTATAATTTTTCTATATAATTTAATCTTTTCATCAATCATCACACAATATTTTGATTATACATAAAGTATGAAAGTAATGTCTACTCCGTATGAGTCTAATCATATTAGTTCTCTTATAATAGTAAGTGATTCATTTAATGAAATTTAAAAACTATTTTCAAATTTTCATTCTACCTTGACTAAAGATTTCTCAAATCAATACTAATAAAGAATAACAGAATAATCTCTCTAATTAATTTAAAGTGATGAATCATATATTAATCATTCAACTACTTTCATACAGTTTATGTTATATCCAATATCAATTGAGTTATCCTTGACTAGGATAGATTATTAATAGTATCGAAAAATGGCAATTCTTATATGACATATTTTAGAGATCTCACGTTAAATTATCCTTATGCAATTCTCACAATGAGAATTTTCACAAATATATAAGTAATGTTACAAATAGAATTCTCATATCGAGTATGTTTGGTAAACTTATTCTTTATCAAGCACATATATATTTATTTACGTATATCCATATTTTGGTATATAATATCAATTATTTCTTTCACAAGGAAAAAATATACGTATTCTAGTCTTTTAGATAATGTCTAGTCTTAATAGTAAATTAAGAACAACTTAAGAATAATATTTAAATGTAATATAAATCTCATAATTATAAAATCATTATAATTCTATTTTTAAAATATATTTATTTAAAGGAATTTATCTTATATGTTAGTTAAGTAAACAAATAAGTACAATATAAAAAATAATTTTAATTAATTATATCACAAAAATTACAACCAATTGATGGACTGTAGAATATAAATTTACACCAAGTAGTCTTTATGTGCTTAAAAACTCCAAGTAGATGAGTTCTTCATCATCCCTCAGCACCAAAAATAAAGAACCATATTACTTCCTTATTAGAGGAAGTAACTAGCTCTCTATAATCGAAAGGAGCTTTGAATTTTTAGAAATAAGTAGGAGAAATTGTAAGAGCTAGAGATAAAATGGGAGCATTAATTTCTTCCCTTTCCTAAAAAGGAGAGAAATGTTTAAATATTAACAAATCAATGGTAAGATGGAAATTGATCTAAAGCTTTTTTATAAGACTTTCAATTAATAAAGAAAAGGCAAAATGGGTCAAATTGAACCATAATATTTTCATCAAAATTTAATTTAAACCCAAATATTTTAACATGTTCAAAAAGAACCCTAATATATTATAAGCGTTCAATTTCATCCCTGACTTAACATCTCATTTAACCTTCCATTAGACCATTACAAAAAGTACATATAGAAATTCTTTTGTAGGTTCATTGCCAAATGTAAATTCTACGTAAAAAATGGGTCTAAAAGATAAAAAATATTTTCTTGTAATTAACTAGACAACAATATCTTGGCTTTTACCAAACATGTTGTCTTATCAAAATTTGAGGATTTGATAAGTTACCATTTGAATAACTAATAATATAAATAATATTCTTAATCAGAAGAACAATGGTGTAAAAATTCACTACATAAAGATATAAATAGAAAATAGTAGAAGTATTGGAAATGGTATTTAAGATTTTTAAGATCGTGATTTAGGGAGTTCTTTTCTATAAATATTTTCATGTTATCTATGCTTGGGCATCTTGTAAGTTAAAATTCTAACCCTACCATGTTGATCATTTTCAATAATGGAATAAAACGAGCATCACCTTCTGATGGTTAGATATAATATATTAATACATATTTATGACAGTGACATAATTTAAAAGCTTCTTTATTTGAAAATTAAATAATACCATAAATAGTTGATAATACTATAATGTTAATTCTCATAAAATAAATTTTTTTATTACTTAAAATTTAATAAAATATAATAAGATTTATTTGATAATTAAATAATACCTGTAAATAGTTGATATGATATACGACATTTTTCATATGTTAATTACCATAAAAGAAAAATTTGTATTACTTAAAATGTAATAAAATATAATAAAAATTATGAATAATTTAGACCTTTATCTAGTTGCTTGACAACATAATATTCAATCGTTTCCAAAACTTACAGAATAGGATAATATTTGGCTTGACAAACTTAGAATAGTTAAAAGTCATAATAGCTAATAAATTATAGTATAATTTACTCCTAAGTATGTTAATTTCTTATACTTTTAGAAATTAGTATTTCTCTATCCTTCAAATTTGCTCTTTATTTTTTCCTTTGTTGTAGGTATAATACCATTGATATATTATCAAGCTATTGGACTTCTATTGTTCCTGCATACTTCTTCCAGTTCCATACAGGTGCTTTTGCTCTTTTTCTAGTTCAATTGTGTTATAATTTATTTATATTATGTTGCCTAAAAAGCATTTATTTGGAAGTGAAAAAAGGGGAAAAAAAAAGAAAACAAGTAGAACAGTTAATGGAATCCCAAAAAGAAGCAATTAATAAATTTATTAAAAGAGTAGGCTCCTCTAGCTAGTGACAATCATGAGGAATTAGGTAAAGGTAGTTTTGAACAACATAAAGAAAATTTAAGTGATGAGATTCATATTCGTGAGGATATTAGAAATTTGAATGAGAATGATTATGTATGAAATGCATCCACTTTAGAAAATTTAAGGGCAGATGAGCAAGTAAGCCTAATATTAGATATTTATGATCCTAGAAATTGGGATAATGTTGATAATAAAGTAAGTTACATTTTAGTTGAAAAAGGGTCTGTAAGAGAGTTGAATCTTGTGTTTCCTTTAGACAATACCTCTCGACATTTTTCATATTCTTATTATTGTAGAAATTTGAGTAATGGAGATATTAGCGATAGAAAATGGTTGGTCTATTATAAGCATATAGATAAAGTATATTATTTTTGTTGTAAGTTGTTCAAATCTAACAGCAAACAAAGTGCATTAACAAATGATGGATTTAGAGATTGGAAACATCTTAGTGAGAGACTTAAAAAACATGAGAATTGCATTGAGTATATGACTAATATGAGAACTTGGAATGAATTAAGAGTAAGATTGAGCAAAAATCAAATAGTTGATAAATATTTGCAACAAGAAATTGTAAAGGAGAAAACATTAGAGATAAGTTTTGATAAGAATAGTTTCTGTTGTGAAATATTTTGCTAAATATAATTTGGCTTTTTGAGGATCTAATGGGAAACTTTTCTAAGATAGTAACAATAACTTTTTAGGATTGATTGAGATGATTGCTTGATTTGATGTAATAATGCAAGATCATATTAGGCGTGTTCAAAAACACGAAATTCATCATCATTATTTTGGTTACAAAATTCAAAATGAGTTGATTTTTGTGTTGGCCCGTAATGTTAGAAGTTCTATCATAGGGATCATTAAAGAGGCAAAATACTTTTATATTATTCTTGAGAACAAATGAGTTTGTTAGTACGATGTGTGAATATGTCAAATAAAAAATAAAAATAAAAGAGTACTTTTTATATTCTTGAAGGTAGATGACACATCTAGATTGAGACTTTTTAATGAATTATTGAATGCATTTAAGTCTCTTGATCTTAATGTCTATAATGTGAGAGGGGTCAAGGTTATGACAATGGTTCTAATATGAAGGGAAAACACCAAGGGGTTCAAAAACGATTACATGAAATAATTTGAGAGCATTATATATACCATGTTCTTGTCATAATCTCAACCTTGCTCTTAGTGATATGACACATTTTTGTGTTAAAGCTGTTTCATTTTTTAGAGATGTGCAACACATATATTCATTATTTTCAAGTTCTTCTAAAAGGTGGAATGTTTTACTTGATAATGTTTTAGGCTTAACCATGAAATCATTGTCTAACACTCATTGGGAGAGTCAAATAAAAAATGTTAAAGCTATTAGATTTCAAGCTCCTCAATTAAGATTGGCTTTGAGGGAATTATCTAGATCTTGTGATGATGCTAAGTCAACGAGTGAAGCGGAAAGTTTGTTTAGTGTACTTGAGAGTTTTGAATTTTTACTTAGTATGATTATTTGGTATGATATTTTATTTGCTATTAACATGGTGAGTAAAAATTTGCAGTATAAATCTTTCTACATTGACACTACTATAAAGCATTTAGAAGGTGTGATGACATTTTTTAAGAAATATAGAGACGAAGGGTTTGGCTCTAGTATGAATATTGCCAAAAGTCTTACACATGAGATGAATGTAGAGCCTACATTTCCAACTAGACGTTGTATTATTAGGAAAAGACAATTTGATGAAATTAATCACAATGGAGAAATACAATCAACTATGGATTCTTTCAGTTTTAATTACTTTCTAGTTGTTGTGGATATGGAAATTACTTTGTTGAAGAATAGATTTGAACAATTAATGACATTTGAAAAAAATTTTGGATTCTTATTTGATTCAAAGAAGTTGGGGTCTTTGGATGATAACCAATTAAGAGAATGTTGCACTAATTTTACAATAACTTTTTCTCATGATAATATGTCAGATGTGGATTTAGATGATCTTTTTTTCTGAATTAAAAGTATTACAAATGATTTTGTCAAATGAGTTAATGTCATCAGTTGAAATTTTAGAATTTGTTAAAGCTGCAGATTATTATCCAGATGATTCAATTGTTTATCGAAGTTTATTGACTATACTTATAATTATAGCATCAGTTGGGAGAAGCTTTTCAAAGTTGAAATTATTGAAAACCTACTTGAGGTCATCAACGTCACAAGAAAAGTTGAATGGTTTAGCTATTTTAAGTATCGAGAAGGATATGTTGGACAATATTGATCTTGATAACATTAATAATGATTTTGCATCTAGAAATGCACGGAGAATTTTTTTCATAAATCATGATCATCTGTGTGTTTGTTAATACAATTCTCTTAGTGTTTTGCAGTTTAATATTATTGTTTGATTGCTGCTGTTGCTATTTTGTTGTTATTGTTACTATTTTTAGTGATTTTATTGTTACCGACATTTGTAAGATATTATTAGCTAATGTTATGATCATTTAATATTTTGTTGTGTATGTGGACTTATAAATTGACTCACTTATGTATGGATATTAAATTTTAATAAATAAAAATATATTTTTAAAGTTTACATGTTTGTATATTGTTGATTTATTGGGGTCTTTTTTTTACTTTGCCCAAGGTCTATAAAATGTTAGGAATGACCCTGTTTATGATGGTGGCTATTGTATGCTTCATTTATCGTACTTTTGTCATACTGGTCTTAATGTAAATGTATAAATATGTTTTTATCTGAAAAAAAAAGAATAAAAGGGGAAAAATGTAAAGGATGCAGTTAGAAGAAACAAGCATATGTTTTTGTTCAAAAGGTCTATATATGCATGTTTCTTGCACTTGAAAATTCCACACCATTCAATACAATTTTGATTAACGACTTCAACGGATCAAGCAAGAATTGAATTTATTGATTAGTCATTATGTATGAAATTTTGATCTATATGGGGTATAAATATGATCAATCATACATCTATTAGATCACACTTTACCCATCATCATTTCAAACCAGTTGGATGAGGAACAAAAGGATATAATGGTAAAGATAATTAGGAAATGGGTAAAGGCCATATTTTGGAAAATATTAGATATGAGAGGAGTAAGTTTTAATGTAGTAATGCATAGGATTAACCTCGAGGAAGAAAGTAAGAAGGTGAGGGAAAGAAAATGAAGGTTAAACCCTCATATGAAAAAAGTGGTCAAGAAGGTGATAGTGAAGTTATTAGGTGCAAGTATTATTTACCCAATTTCAAATAGTGAATGGTTCAGCTTACTACAATGTGTACCTAAGAAAGCTGGTGTGACAATAATGGAGAGTAAAACTGCTGAGATGATCTCTACTCACATAGTCACAATTTGGAGAGTGTGTATTAATTAAAGGAAGCTCAACACAGTGATTAAAAAGGATCACTTTGTTCCACTATTTGTGGATCAAATGATCAAAAGGGTGGCTGGCCATGCATTATATTGTTTCCTAGACGAATATTCAGGATACAATTAGATTTTCATCTATACAAAAGATCAATATCATAATTTCAAATGTCCTTATAAAACATTTGCCTATAGACTGATGCCTTTTGGGTTATGTAACGTAGCATCAACTTTTCAAAGTTTTATGATGTTTATTTTTGTAGATATGATTGAGGACATAATGAAGATCTTTATGGATGATTTTTTTATCTTTGGAAACACCTTTGATAACAACTTGATAAATTTGTATAAGGTTCTTTAAAGACTTGAAAAGTGGCATTTGGTTCTAAATTGCGAGAAATGCCACTTCATAGTACACAAGGGTGTAGTTTTGGGATATAAGATATCATGCCAAGGTATAGAAGTGGGTAGAGCCAAAATAGAGATTATTGAGAAGCCTCTACCACCGATTAATGTCAAAGGTGTTCGGTCCTTTTTAGGGCATGAAGGATTTTATCATCAATTTATTAAGAACTTCTCTCTCATTGCCAAACCTCTAACTAAGCTTTTAGTTAAAGATGTGCCTTTTATATTTTATGATAATTGTTTAACTGCTTTTAATATGTTAAAGGAGGCACTTACTTTAGCACTGATATTAACATCTCCATATTGGTCATTACCATTTGAAGTTATGTACGATGCTAGGGACCAAGTTGTGGGTTGTGTGTTAGGCCAATGGAAGAATAAAATGTTTCATGTTGTTTATTATTCAATAAGACATTAACAAGAGCCTAACTAAATTACGCTACTACTGAAAAGGAGTTACTAGTAGTTGTGTTTGCATGTGATAAGTTTCGATCTTACCTCTTAGGATCTAAAGTGATTATTTAAATGGATTATGCAACATTGAGATATCTTTTTACTAAGAAAGACACAAAATCAAAACTTATTCAATGGGTGCTTCTCCTATAAGAATTCAAAATTAAGATTAGAGATAAGAAGGGGGCAAAAAATGTGGTGGTTGATCACCTATCACGTCTTAAAGGAGGGGAAATACAGCATGGTAATGATATCAATGAGTGATTCCCAGAAGAAACCTTGATATTGCTAAATCATATAACAGTACCATGGTATACTGATATAGCAAATTACATTGCAAGTGGTATCCTTCTTATTAATTTTTCTTATCAATAGTGGAAAAGGTTCTTATATAAGTGCCCTTACTACTTGTGGGATGAGCCAATTCTTTATAGAACTTATGCTGATGGTTTGCTTAGATAATATGTTTTGGAGGAAAAGATGTTAGACATGCTAACACATTGTCATGATTCTACTTATGCAGGGCATTATGGAGCAAACATGACAGTGGCTCAAGTATTGGAATGTGGTTTTTATTGGCCTAACTTCTTCAAAAATGCTCGTGAATTTGTAGCACAATAGAGTTGGAAACATTTCCAAGAGAGATAAGATGCATTTTCTAACATTTTGAAGGTTGAAGCTTTCGATGTGTGGGGAGTGGATTTCATAGGACCATTCCTAACCTCCATGGGGAACAACTACATCTTATTTAGAGTGGATTATTTAACTCATGTTTGAAGTTATTTTAAGGAAAATTCAAGTCACATTGGAGCGAGCCTTTTAAAGTAACCCGGTATTCAAACGTAGAGCTTTGGAGTTGGAGAATGATAAAAAGGAAACATTCAAAGTAAATGGACATAGATGTAAACTATATCTTATAGGAATCTTTTCATAAGAACGGGAAGTGATTTCTTTCCTTTCTTTTAATTGAACATATTTAAATGAGGAATGGTCAAACTAATGACCGTAAATTAGCATGTGTCATTAGTTAGATTTTTTGCAATTTCTCACATATGAGTTCATTATTTTCTTATTTTTGGAGTGATTTTGGTGGATGAATATCATCTTTGGAAAGGTGTTTAAGTTATAGAACAAATTCTGGAAGATGTATGAGGATTATGGTGCATAGCGTGCAAGTCTTGGAGGGAACACGACCATGCATATTATGTACCACTTGCACGACCGTGCCAACAGCTCCTTATACAACTTGTACAATTGTGTACCACTTGCACAATCATGTAATTACCTTTCTAACCCTCCCTTAAACCCTAACACATATAAATATTCTTATTCTTCTTCTTCCACCTCTTATCTTCTCTCTCTAAAGTAGCATCCCTTCTCTTTTGCTTCTTGTTTCCTCTCTAATCTCATTTAAATTTCACTTAGATTTCACACTTTCCTTTCATCTTTCTTCTATATTAACATTGTTTACATACAAATTTAGTGATTCCCAACCAAAAACACATCTTATTAGTGGGTTTTGTAAGCTTTTGTTCCACACTTTCTCCCTTATGCTTTTTGTCTCTCTTTTGTGTGTTTTTTTTTGTGGTTTCTAAGTTTTTTTGCATGTTTCACTCTCCACAATGTCTTGAATCAAAAAATTGGGAAAAGGTTCCAACCTTAAGGGAAAAGCGAAGGTGTCAAGCAATGGTGCATATAATTTGGCAAAGGATTTTGGAGCTTCTTTTCTTATTTTGTCTCAAAAAGAAGGTAAGAAATTTCAAAAACTTCATTCCAAAATAAGTACTGCACCTAAATATTTGATTTTTCAATTTTAGAAGATTAAAATTTGAAAGCAAAAGTTGAGGCCTTAAATGCTAGAATTCATTGGGATAAATTTATACATTATGATCATCTTGCATTAGAAAAACTAACCTTTAAATTCCACACAACTTTTTGCTATGGGTGAGGTAAGTTCAATAATTTTGGGTTTTGATTACAAGGAAAATTGGATAACTTAGATTATGATAACATGGAAGAAATGTTTAGTTTTCCTAAATCAAAAATGCTGAAAAATATGAAAATTTTCATGCTAAAACATTTTGGAAACAATTAATGGGTTTGGATGTGTTTAATCTGCACAGTGCATCGAATAATGTTATTAAGAATCTTGAGCACTTGTTATTACATAAATTCATGTATTATATTATTTTTGCAAAAAGCCAAAGTGACAAATTCTCAAAGAAAGATTTATTTATACTTTGGTGCATGGATAATAAGGTTTAAATATGCACATTTACTCATATGATTCAAACTATAGTTAGTTTGCTTACTAAGAAGAGTAGCTATCTAGGTCTAGGTTTTCTCGTAACTACTTTGGCTCATTTTCATAGTGTTACTATTGATGGACTAACCTTTGTTTTTCAGAGCATTTAAATAACACATATGTGCGACAATTTGAGATCTTTGAGTGCCATGGTATGGAACTCTAAGATATCAGCTCTAAATGCTGAGATCTTTTAGTTCTGTACCTCCATAACAACACTAATAGGTCTTATCCAGTAAGGAATCTAAGGAGGAGGAAGAAGGCTGGGAGAGGGTGTTTGAAAAACTGGAAGAGAATAAAAAGTGCCTTGAGGGTCATATGGATACAATAGAGGCATATCTGAAGTAGAAAGTGCACCATCAACGCCATCAAACTAAGAAATTGTTGAAGTTTTTAACTATACAAGGTGTCCATGTTCCAACTCCTATATCATCACCACCCTAATAACCATAAGTATTCTTGCTCTTGTTTGATATTTATTATTATTTCTCTTCATTTTTGTTATTTTTGTTTCCATATTGAAGACAATGTGTTGCTTAAGTTTGGGGATGTGTATGCACTTATATATCAATTGTGTGTGACTTTCTATTTGCTTTGTGATAATTTTAGTAGGATGGTGTTATGTCAACATTTGGTTGTATTATATGTGCATTGTGTGAATGTGTTGATGGCATTAATTGAACGGAATTAGCTTACCTTTGAATATGATCATTTAAATTATAAAGGCATATTAACTTGTGAATTTTTTGTTTTAAATGTCTTTAGGATGAATATGTATGTTAATTAGGATACGACACCTATTCTTTCACTTTATGACATTTCTTTGGATACATTTATAATTGCAGTCATTTAAATTTGTAGGCATCATTAGTAACCTTACGTGAAAGTGACTGACTAAGAAGAAATGAGATAGGCTAAGAAAACAAGTGTGTAAAATTCCTATTCTGCCTATCCTTTTTTAAGAAAATTGAGTTAAGAATATAGTTGGTAGCCAGTTGAGAATTATGATATAGCTGAGTAATCGGGGGCATTCACGACAAAATATTTTTCTTCGCATCAAAAGGCTATAATAACACTCCAACCAAGCAAAATAAAAAATGTAACCTAGTTGAGTAATTGGGGATATTTATGACAAGATGTCTTTTGTAACACCCCCCACTGCTATAGGGTACATACCGAAATATCTTTATGACATTCTAGTACATACTTTATAACAACGGCGTGTTAACTATCACACTTTCACTTTATCCCATGGTAATTTATCCCACTTAATCATGGCATCTACTATCATACAAGAAAGTCACCAATTTTTAAAAAAAAAACAAATTTCCTCTTTTCATTACATAAATCTGAATGTACATACATTGTAGCTTTCAAAAATCTATACATGTACATCATCATATCCTAATACAAAATATACTACATGA
>JANQAP020611512.1:0-12155 GCA_026874005.2 Erythroxylum coriaceum | reverse complement strand
CGCGTTCCGAACGTCTAGCATATGCATACTGTTTCATTCTGTTTTGTGCTCTCTTTAAATGGAGCTTCGTTACATTGATCATTGTCTCCCTATCTTTAAGGACTCGATCCACTTCTGACACCTTCGAATCCCCCGCTATGTATGGTGTGTATACTGGTGGAGGGTAACCGTATAACACCTCAAAGGGTGTGGAGTCAATAGACGTACGATACATGATGTTATACCACCATTTTGCTAGCGGTAGCCACTCATTCCATCGTTGAGGAGTTTCACTACAGAAACACCTCAGATAGGTTTCTAAGATATTATCCACCGCTTCTACGAGGCTGTCAGTCTGAAGATGGTAGGCGGTGGAGTATTTGAGTTGCACCCCTTGTAGTCTAAGTAACTTCTGCCAGAATTTACTCATGAAAATCGAATCTCTATCGCTGATAATGGACTCGGGCATCCTGTGTAATTTAAACACATTATTAAAAAACAATTCAACAATGTCACCAACAATGTAAGGGTGTTTAACAGACATGAAGTGAGAATACTTAGTAAACCTGTCAACAACCACAAAACCACTGACGTTCCTTTGGATACAGGCAATCCTTCAATAAAGTCGATGCTGATCTCCCTCCAACTTCCCTCTGGAATTTTTATCCGTTGCAGTAACCCTGGGTAAGCTGAATTGTCATATTTGTTTCTTTGAAAAATTGTACAATTTTGAACATATCTCTGCAAATCCCTTGCCAGTCCCTTCCAGAAAAACATATTTTGTATTTTTGTTGTTGTTGCCCTCACACCAGCATGACCACCCATCGCCTCATCATGGCTAATCCCGATTATTTGTTGCCTCAACGCTTTATTATCACCAACCACTAATCGACCCTTCCATCTCAACAGTTCATTCTTCCATTCATATATGTTAGATTTCAGTGTGTCATTTCTCAATTTATTAACAATGTCCTGCGTCAATGGATCTTCCTTCCAACTCCTTATAATCTCATCCAATAATTCACTGTGTAATTGCGTTACCAACAACATCATCATTTCCACACTCGTGATTCTTGAAAGTGCGTCAGCGGTGTTATTATCCTTCCCACTCTGATATTGCACTTCAAAATCATAGCTCAGCAATTTAAGAAGCCATGATTGTTGAAAGAGAGTTGTCAACCTCTGTTCTAACAGATATTTGAGGCTTCTGTGATATGTCCTAACAATGAATGGCTTACTGCTCAAGTAATGGTGCCAGTACTTGATTGCTTTGATTATTGTCAGAAACTCCTTTTCGTAGGTTGATAATCCCCAGTGCCTTCTTCCTAGTGACTTACTGAGAAATGCTATGGGGTGGCCCTCCTGCTGTAATACTGCTTTTATTCCTTGTCCACTCGCATCTGATTCAATTACAAAGGTTTTAAAAAAGTCTGACAATGCCAATACTGGTGCTGAAGTAATGGCTCTTTTTAGTTTCTCAAAAGCCATTTGTTCTTCATCCCTCCATTCCCAATTCACCATCCATTCCTTCTTCAGTAACTTTGTTAATGGCTTGGCTATCATTCCATATCCCTTAATGAATCTCCGATAATACCCTGTAATTCCCAGAAATCCTCTGAACTCCTTAATCCCTTTAGGTTCCGGCCACTCTTTAATCGTCCTAACCTTCCAATTATCAGTGGCAACTCCCATCTCCGAAATCGTATAACCCAGATATTCAATTTGTTTCGCCCCAAACACACACTTATTACCTTTTAAAAATAGTTGATTCCTTTTCAAAGTCTCCATTGCTGTTGAAATATGATGAACATGCAATTGTAGAGAAGGACTGTATATCAAGATGTCGTCGAATAAGACTAGAATGAATCGTCGTAGATACGGTTTGAACAACTCGTTCATCATCCTTTGGAACATCGAGGGAGCAATTGTCAGACTGAATGGCATGACGAGAAACTCGTAGTGACCTTTATGTGTCCTAAAGGCAGTTTTCGGTACATCTTTCGGCTGCATGTTAATTTAATGGTATCCAGAGCATAGATCCAATTTAGTGAACCACCCTGCTCTGTGCAACTCATCCAACAATTCCTTAACCAATGGTATTGGAAATTTGTCTTTCAAAGTGTGCTTATTCAACTCTCTGTAATCCACACACATCCTCTATGAGTCGTCCTTCTTCTTCACTAAAACCACCGGCGACGCATACGGACCATCACTCTGTCAGATGAAGCCTTCTCTCTTGAGATCCTGAACTGATTGCTCGATAACGTCTTTTTGTGCCCCCGAATATCTATACGATCGAACGTTAATGGCCTCTATCCCTTCCTTCAGCACTATCTGGTGATTATATTGATGATTTGGGGGAAGCTGGGATGGCTCCTAAAAAACTTCCGCATACTCCGACAAGACAACATTAATCTCATCGAATGCAGTCCATTGATCCGTTGTTATCCTCATTTGCTGTAGCTAGAACTCAATCGGTGTTGATAATTGCATCATGAATAATTGACTCCCCGATGCACGCAGTAGATGTTTCTGGAATTCCTTGCTAGAGACGACCCGAGATCTTCCTTTCGGGTTCCTGCTTAACGTAACCAGGTTACCCTTCCATCTAAACATCATCGTTCGGTATCTGAAGCTGCATAAGACATCGTTCAATCCACATAACCACTGCACCCCCAATATGACGTCACATCCCCCTAAAGCTAACACCAGTGCGTCCATGGTAAACTGCACCTCTTACATCATCCACGTGAATCCCTTGCAGTACTGACGACATTTTAGTTGTAATCCTCCCCTGACAGTGATGAAAATTGGTTCCATCTCTTGAAGCTCACACCCTCCTTTCCTTATAACTGAAGTGTCCACAAAATTATAGGTACTCCCATTGTAGATCAATATATGTATTTTCCTTCTTTGGTGCACTCCAACCACCCTCATATGCTTAAATTCAGTGTCACCCGATAACCCCAACATGGCTTGCATGGAGACCATCAGGTTGTTGTCTTCTTCTAGATTTCCCTCTGAGTCATCCTCTTCCGCTTCATGTGAGTTTTTCCCGTTATCATCATCTCCAGTGATTACGTAAAATTGTAATTGCCTCTTCTTGCATTGATGGCCAACGCTATATTTTTCGTCACACTAAAAACAAAGGCCCCTTGCTCTCTTCTCATCGAAATCCTTGCTACTGAAATGCTTATAGGTTTTAAAAGTTCTTACTGATGATGATGATCGTAACGTCGATGTTGGTGTAGGTAGTATTCTGTATGAGGATGACCTCCAAATGACATTCGTCAATTGTGAGTAGTGTGCATTAACATTGAAACGACTATCATTATTCACCCTTTTCATCATAGTACCATATTTTAACGCTGTATTCCCTGTAGACCTCAAGATTGCCTCCTGTTTCCTTGCTAGCGTGTAAGCTTGATGCAAAGAATGGGGCTCTAGTAATTCACAGTCACTCCAATCTCTGGTTTGAGTCCTTTAATTAAGAACCCCACTAAATGTTCTTCAGATAAAGTCAATCGATTAAAATGGTGATCGAATTGCGCACAATAATCTAGAACTATTCCATGTTGTTTCAACTCCTTAAAATCTCCTATCGGATCATCAAATATTTCTATATCAAACTGCTGCTTCAAGGCCTTCATAAATTCCTCCCATTCTACTACCTTCGTCTTGTTACGATTCTTGACATAAAGACGATACTATTCCTGCGCCTTCTCATCCATATGTAAGATTGCCACACTTACCTTCATCCTCTTAGGAGTCTGATCCAATAAGAAAAACTGCTCACATCGGTACAACCACATTTTAACATTCTCACCATCAAATGGTGGAAACTCAATGCGGTTCATTCTTATAGGTGTGACGTTTTTGTCTCACTCTTGCCTTACTGGACTACTCTGCAGTATAGGTTCAGACGCTTTAACGTCTCCTCCTTGCTTCTGGAAATTATGCAAGAGTAATGCTCTTAATTCCGTCATCTCTTTTTCCACCTTCTCTGTTCTATTCTGAATCTCCGAGAACATCCTCTGACTCCGATCTTGTGACTCCAAGAACATCCTCTCAATTACACCTTTTAAACTTTCTTCCACTCTTCGTAACTCCGTGCCTCTAGTACTTTTAACCATCATCACTCTTTACAGGATCGACTTCTCTGATACCAACTATTGTAGAAATAAGACAAGATAACATAATAGGAACGTATATTGCTTTAGAATCGTAGGTAACAACACGTGAGAGAATTCTAGAAAGAAGGAAGAACACACAGACTCGAGGGAAGAGAGAGAAAACAAAATACATTTGGTTATGACATACTGACATAGCTGTTACAAACAAACCTAAATATAGATTCTTCTATACGCTAGTGTCTCGTCCATCGTAATAACCTGGAGCTTTTATTTAAACGTTGCGCTTCGTCCTCCTTACTAACGCTGTTGCTTCTTCCTTTTGTTATTATTTTTACGTATCGTCTTCTCCATTTGTCTCTGTAACACCATTTTGTCACAAAAAAACAAAAAAAACCTTTCTCTAGAAAACCAGGGACAAGAAGCTCAGCTCCTAATCCTAAAATGGGTTTTATTTATGTTGCCCCCACAGACGGAAATCGACTCCTTGAAAGAGGACAACTTTTTTGAGTGACATCGAAGGGTTTGTTTGGGCTATCAATACGTTAATTACTAATTAAAATAAATATTCGACAAATGTCCATATTTTATTACCTTTTTACCAATTTCAAATTTTATTTCTCCCCTTCGATCTTCTTTTCATATTATATAAAAAGTTGGAATGATTTGACTTTGGGGATGAGATTTTCTGTGCCATTTTTTCAATTTTTATTCTGTGCTCGAAGATCTTATCCGCAAATTGGTAGATGAAAAAGGAAAACTAATAGATGAGATTCTCGCGCACGAACTGAAAAAATGGCACAAAAAGTCTCTTTCTGTTGATTTAAGTTCTCCCATTATAAAACAATTAAAGTTTGCAACTAACTTATTATCATTTTAAAATACATAAAGTTCTTTTTTTATCCCAATACAATTTAATCTTATCCTCCTACTGTGAAACACCTAAAATTATACTAATTAATTTAATTTTAGATGTTTTTACTTGATTATTTCAGTTTTAACCATTTAAGATCCATGTATGGTCATATTTGCATATTATATATCCCATTTAATGCTAGAACAAATTGTTGGCAATCCCTTCCACTTTTTTTACATTCATTTTTTGAAGGCCTAGCAACACAACAAAGAAAGGAAGAGACAGAGTCTGCATCTGCATCTGCACTGCACATAATTGTTTTTTTTGTGTAAGTGGTCCAACTTCATAGAAAGTTTTGATTTCGGCTTTAGAGTTTACAACTCTGGCTTCAAATCTTTGTGAAACATTTGTACTTTCCATATTAAGACCTTGTGATTTCACACGATTATAGAGTGGGGATTCTCTGCAAATCTTGTCCAATGCCTAAAATGAGTTGGATATGATTGGACAGTCTTTAAACTCATGTCTAATGGTCAAAACGATGTCATTTTGTGAGTTAATGGTCAAAACGATGTCATTTTCAATATTAGACAGGATTAGACAGGGTAAAATTGGATAAAGAATCTTAACTCGTGATTATTTTTGTACAAAAATGTCAACCAATTAGGAGTGAAAAATAAAACAATAATTGATAGGATAGAAAAGTAACCAAAAACACAATACCCACAAGAACACTAAGATTTATACTGGTTGGGCAATGCCTACGTCCAGTTTGGAGATGACAGAGTATTTCACTATAATCAATGAGAGCATACAATAGTGTTTATCACTCAATTTCTCAAAAACCAAATAACCCAAGCTAATACACACCTATTAGGAAGAGAAAACTAAAAATTACAAAGTGGAAGACATTTTTTAGAGAATGTTCTTCTCTCTACCGAATGGCTCCTTGCTATTTTCTCTCTCCTTCCCTCTTTTGGTGTGGCTCTTTCTTTTCTTTTTCTTCAGTTATGAGGCCAGCTATAAAGTCATGACAGTCCACCACATTTGCATGGCCTTGTATCCCACAAACAGTTGTCCAATTAATGCATTCCCATTTCAATTTGTTTGCCAACGGTTGTTTCCATATTTGATTATTTGTTTGAGACAATAATCAACAATCTCCATCTTGACTTAAACCCTCGAAGTGAAACTCTTAATAGTCGTCTCCCAATCCCCTACGGGGTGATCAACAAATTTTACAAATGCCAATCAAGTCTAAGCAATGCTTAAACTTGAGTAACAAAATTGATTTTGTCAACATATTAGTAGGATTGTCGGCAGTTCCAATCTTCTGAAGAATATCTCCCTCGTCAATAATCTCACGAACAAAATGGAACCTCACATTAATGGTTTTCGTACGTGCATGATGAACTTGATTCTTTGCTAAATAAATAGCGCTCTAACTGTGGCAATGAACATCCATATGATCCTGTTGGACCCCTAAGGTATCAAGCAACCCTTAAAGCCAGATGACTTCTTTAATAGCTTCTGTTACTATCATGTATTCCGCCTCAGTAGTTGACAAAGCAATTGTAGATTGTAAAGTTGATCTCCAACTCATTGGATTTCCAGCAAGAGTGAATACAAAACCTCTAGTGGACCTATGCTTGTCCAAATCACCTGCGTAATCAGAATCCACATATCCAACATCATATTGACCAGTAACTTCATTTTGCTGAAACAATAAACCAACATTTACAGTACCCATAATATACCATAGAATCCATTTCATAGCTTGCCAATGCCCTTTTCCTATATTATGCATATATCTACTGACAATAATAACAGCTTGTGAAATATCAGGCCTAGTACACACTATAACATACATCAAACTACCAACAACACTTGTATATGAAATTTGATCCATGTAATGACTCTCCTCATTTGTGTTAGGAGACATAGAAGCACTAAGTTTGAAATGAGGAGCAAGAGGTGTACTAACCGGTTTTGAATTTTCATTCATCCCGAAACATTGTAGTACCTTCTTCAAATACTGCTTCTGACACAGACCAATCTTGCCTTTTACTCTATCTTTTTCAATTTCCATACCTAGTATCTTTCGAACTTCTCCCAAGTCCTTCATCTCAAATTCATTACTCAGTTGAGTCTTCAACCTTTCAATCTCTACTTTGCTTTTACATGTTATAAGCATATCATCAACATATAAAAGTAGATAAATAAAGGTTCCATCTTATAGCTTACGAAAGTATACACAATGGTCAAAGTGACTTTTTATGTACTTCTGCTCAATCATAAACTTATCAAATCGCTTGTACTATTGTCTTGGAGACTGCTTCAAACTATACAATGATATTTGCAATTTGCAAACCCAATTTTCTTGCCAGCCACCGTAAATTTGGCTGAGATATAAAAATCTCTTCCTCCAAATCATCGTGTAAGAACGTCATCTTGACATTAAGTTGAGCCAACTCAAGGTCAAACTACACAACCAAACCAACAAAATATGAATAGAAGAATGTTTTACTACAAGAGAGAATACCTCGTTGTAGTCAATGCCTACCTTCTGAGTATAGCCTTTAGCTACCAATCTAGCTTTGAATCTTACATTGTCTTTTGCCAAAGATTCCATCTTCTTAGCATACACCCATTTACAACTAATTTTTTTCTTCCCTTTTGGTAACTGAGCCAGCTTCCAAGTCTTATTTTTATGAAGAGATTTCATCTCCTCATCTATAGATTTCTTCCACTCCATGCCCTCTGAACTCCTAACAGCTTCTTTATAGGTGAATGGAATATCATCTTCAATAATAGGAAGTGCATATGCCATAATATCAGTAAACTGAGCAGGCTTTCGAATTTCCCTTCTTGATCTTCTGGTTGCAATAGAATCTTGTTGCTGTGGAAGCTCTTGGGTAGGTACCTCTTTTTCATTATCCTCATCCTCATCATCAGAATCAACTATAGGACTAGTATCTGTAACATCAGACTTTATTGGAACAACTGGAGTCTTCAATAACTCCACCTACTTTGAACTACTCATGGTTTTGGTCGCTTCAATTTTCCCTTCATGCTTATTTTAATTAACTGTAATAGCCTCATCAAAATTCACATCTCTGCTTGCAACAAATTTCTTCTCATCTGGACATTAGAGTCGGTCTCCCTTCACACTAGTGCTAAAGCCCATAAATAGAGCTTTCTTTGCTCTTGGATCCAACTTGCTTTCCCTGATATGATAGTAAGCAGGACAACCAAATATATGTAAATACTTGTAATCAGTACAAGGTTTACTAAACTATACCTCCATAGATGTTTTGCCCTCGTTTGCAGCAGTAGGCAATCGATTATTAAGATGGCTTGCATAAGTAATTGCCTCAGTCCAAAATGCTTGCCTAAACCAGCATTAGACAACATACACTGGACTTTCTCAAGCAAAGTATGGTTCATGCGCTCTGCCACCCCATTTTGTTGTGGTGTCTCCCTAACCGTGAAATGCCTAACAATACCCTCATCTTGATAAACTTTAAAAAAGGATCAGACTTATAGTCACCATCATTGTCTGACCTGAGAGTCTTGATCTTTCGACTGCTTTGTATTTCAATCATCTTTTTCCACTTCAAGAATATCTTTAAGACTTCATCTTTATGCTTTATGGTGTACACCTATACTCTTATAGAGAAGTCATCAATAAAGGAGACAAAATAATGGCTACCTCCCCAAGATGCATTCTTGAAAGGTCCCTAAACATTAGTGTGAACATAATCTAGAATGCCTTTAGTGTGGTGAATATCAGTGACAAATGTCACTCTGGTTTGCTTACTCAGCACATAATGTTCACATAATTCCAATTTACATACCTTTGCATCTTCGAATAAGCCTTGCTTCACCAATCCTTGCAATGCTTTTTCACCAACGTGTCTAAGATGTATATGCCATAACCTCGTAGTGTCTGAGCTATCTGTGTTAGCAGCGTGAGTGACAGCTGCTCCGCTAATAACTGTACTCCCCTATAAGAAATACAAGTTATTTCGTCTTGTACCTTTCATCACTACTAGTGCCCCGTACATAGCTTTAAGAACTCCATCCTCCATAGTGATCTTGATACCATTGGATTCCAATGCGTCCAATGAGATAAGATTCTTTTTCATATCCAGTACATACCAAACATCACTCAATTCTCTGTCTGTTCCATCATGCATCTTCAAACAGATTTTGCCTATCCCTTGTGTTTTGCAGGCATTATTATTTTCCATCAAAACAACTCCACCATCCAGCTCCTGGAAGCTAGAGAACCATTCTTGAATGGAACACATATGATAGGTGCAACCTGAATCCAAAATCCACTCTTTGGAGTGACCATTAGCAGATGAACTAGTCAAAGCAAACTCAAAAGCATCATCTCCAGATTTTGCAACATTTGCTATAGAACCTAATTTCTCTTTCTCTTTGTTCTTCAATTTGGGCCAGTCTTTCTTCCAATGACCCTTTTGGTGACAAAAGGCACATTCATCTTTAGCAGGAAACTTCCTTCGTGACTTTGAACGAAAATTTCCCCGCTTCCTATGTTTTCTTTCCTTTGTTCGTCCCCTTGTAGTGAGTGCCTTAGTTTGTGAATTGTGAGTCTTCTGTTCTATCTTACGACACTCATGATTCACCAATGCCACAGAAACCTCATCAAGTTTCAACTTGGATTTTCCATATAACAAAGTAGTTGTCAAATGATCATAATCTTCAGGTAATGAATTTAACAAACATAGTGCCTTATCCTCATCAGATATTTTCACATCAAGGTTTGCTAAATCAGTAAGTATTTTATTATAACCATTTAGGTGTTTGTACATAGAAATATTTGGACGATACTAAAATCGAAAGAGTCGCTTCTTCAAGAAAAGTCAATTTTCTGTGCTCTTGGTCATATACTTTTCCTCCAATTTCGTCCATAACTCCTTAGCAGAAGTTTCCTTCATATACGGGTATTTCAGCTCCTTATCAAGGAATGATCGAATAGAGGCATAAGCATGGAGATTAATTCGCATCCACTGCTTATCATCCACATCTTTGGATTTATCTTCCAGAACCATGTCTAACTCTTTTTGATACAATACATCCACAACTTCACATTGCCACATACCAAAATTATTAGAGAACCAACACACATAACATAAATATAAACAACTAGGACCACACAAAAAGCCACAACTCAAACATAAACATCTATTTAGTGAACAACTCAAATTTCATTACACATATACAAATAGGTCATATGTAATTGGAACCACATAGAAAGTTAACTATTTTTTTAATCAACTAATATATCTTTATAGGTCGACAATAGTCCCTAATATTGCACCTTTACCTTATGATTATAGCAACTCATCAATGGTCTATAATCTTGTCTTCTTTGTGGACGATAGATAAGAAAATATAACGAATATCATTAATTTTGAAAACCCAATTAAACTTCATAATGTGGAACAACAATTTATTAAAAGATTTGGACTTACTTATTATGTTTTACCTATTGTTCTTGCCCCATAATCACAAATAGATAAGAGAGTGAGATAGACACAAGATAGAGAAAAAAGCAAGATAAAGGAAAAGTCCATTGCTATAGAGAAGAGAGTGAGATGAGTCACAATAAAGAAGGGAGTGAGAGCAAAGTTGTATAAAGTTATAGAAATTTGAGAATTTTTCTAAAACCCTAAATCACCAAAGTAATTAGGAATTGCTTTTTAGGATTCTATGTCAGTTGTTAACGTGGCAAATGTGTGCCCGTTAATAAAAAAATTGGAGGGCTATTTTAAATATTTTTCAAATAGATAAATTCTTTGTAAATTGTCAAATATTATTATCTAACTTAAATTTTATGCAAATGTTAATGAGCAAAATTTACATTAAACCATAAAAGATATCTTGCCTTTATAATAAAACATGATATTTGTTAGAGGAAACTAAGAAAGTATTATAAAAAATAGCAATTTTGTCAGCCAATCAAATAAATTTTTTACTAAATTTAAAATTGAAAATAAAAAATTATAGTAGAAATAAACATACTCGCAATTTTAGGGTAGTTATGCTTGGATAGTTTAATTTATACTTGGAATCCTGTCTTTAATTGGCTATACTGTAAATTAAAGGGGTTAGATTGTTCATCCTATTTGAGGACTATTAACCATCAAGGGCTAGCCAGGGTGGACTTAAACATATGAAAGCACAAAAGATGATTATATAACGGGATAAAAGGGTCAAATTAAACTTTAATATTTTCATCAGAGTTCAATTTAAACTCAAACATTTCAACACATTCAAAAAGAACCTTAATGTTTTCAAAATGTTTAATTTGAACCTCAATTTAACTTCTCTGTTAATTCTTTGTCACAAAAAAGCACATGTGACCTTTTTCTATAGGGCCCTTTGTCAGATATGTATATTACGTGACAAGTGAGACTAAAAAAATAAAAGAATAAACTGTTTCTTTCTTCCCTTTCCTCTTTCCTCTGCCCTCCTCTCTGTGTGTGTGTGTGTGTGTGTGTCTTTTTCTTTCTTTTCAAGTTCTCTCATTGTGGTTTTTTTATTCTTCTTCAAAATCTCAAGAATAATAATACCATATGATTCATTTGCAAAAGTATTCAATAAAAGTCTTTCTTGTCTACCATTTTGCTTATCCTTGTTTACTAACTTCTTTTTGAAATATAAACTCCTAACAATGGGAGTTTTGTTCTCCATCATTGATTTGCCCTTACACTTATTTAGGAATGCTTGATTTGGTAGAATTGTCAAATCTCCAAGTTGCAGAAGCAAGACATGTTTTGAACTTACACCTAACAAAATATGTTATTCCATGTGTATATAATAAGGCAATCTAATCAATCAAAATACAAACTTTCAACATCTTGTTTATATACAACATCCTTGATGAACTCAATCCTAGACATTAGTGTTGGTTTATGCCTTATAGTCAATCAGTTTGGTTATAGTTTAGTGACAATTATTTAAAGGCATTCTTTATTTTGTACATGTTTAGATGTATATGATAAAGTCTATGAGATAATTATATATTACAAATGAAATTATAATGAGATTATAATTATGAGATTCATATTGTATTTATGTATTATTCCTAAATTGTTCCTAGTCATTGTTCTATTATGATTGGATATTAATAGAACGTAAAAAGACTAACACATGTT
>JANQAP020611345.1:0-13916 GCA_026874005.2 Erythroxylum coriaceum | reverse complement strand
CGTGAGAGCGCGAGGCCCGAGAGGCCGAGGCTCAAAGCGGACAATATCTGCAAGCGGGTGGTCTGGGCTGTTACACTTTTGATACGTGAATATATGGATTATGGCAAGAAAAGTGACATTGCAAATTATGCTTTATAAATGGAATGAGGAATTGATCCTTAGTATATTTGTGTTTTATTTATGATGCTATATTAAATGATTGAGATTTCTATAACATGCCATTGTCATAGGGTATGTTCTTGAACATCCTGTAGATGTTCGGGTATATACTCGATGGTAGTGTGGTGTTACACAACATGATTTGCTCATTTGTCACCTTAGGAGGCTTCATACTTAAACAAACCACATGGAGCTCCTTGAGATGCTTATGTGCATCCTCATCCGTAAGACCATAAAAAATAGGGTAACAAATGTATTTATCTAAAATTTAACTCAAAAGTAGCATGCTCAGTAAAATTTGGAAATGTAATGCATAAAGGTCTTTGGGTCAGGTCTGGTGTAGCCAAATCCCTCAGTGTTCTCGAATTTACCATAGTATCTTCTTATTCAAGTTCTGGTTCTACTTCCAAAGTTATTCTTGCTTCTATTCATAATCTCAATCTCCAAATCAAATTGCTCAAGTTCTTTATGAGTAGATCTGGTTACTACCATATACCAACACTAACAAAGGTTTAAAAATTAACAAATACAAAAAGAAAAAGTTATAAACAAATATATACATAAAACACCAACTAAAATAAAAAACAAAAATTAGATCACCACGCTTCCTAGAAATGACGCGAAAATTTGACAACGCACGTCGAATGCACTGTAAAATTTACCTAACTCTGCACACCAAAATTTGTAGTTGTGGTGAGTCGAGATTGTATCCATAGGGAATGTTTGGTTAATTCCATAAAGAAAATAATTGATGCAAGGGAAATAAAAGGGGTTTTTGGGTTTTATGCAATTAACAAAATAAAGTACAATTAAATTAGCAAAAATAAGTTATAACAAACAATTGAAAATGATAAAAGTGTTAAATTTTTGTAAAGTTCGGTTCTAGGATCAATCTTGGACTAGACACGATTAAACATATCCCATCTTTCTAATGTCTTTACACCTCTTTTCGAACTATTGATCTGAGAATAACAATACGTTCTACTAATCTTGGTTTTCCCTTAAGTTGTATTTAATTAAGATACAATCATTAATTAAACCTAGCCACTGAATAACCTAGGATACGATCTCTATATTTAATTTGGTAGCAGCATTATGAAGTGAAAAATGATCAATAGAGGCAGTAAACTCACATGTTTGGGTTATCTATCCTAAGTTATGTTGTTCCTAATGATTCAAGATCATTAGTGGTTACTAATGAACATCAAATATAATAATTAAGGATTATATTCACCATTCTAGCAATAGGCTCGTAATAAACTAATCTAAATAACGTATCAATATCCTCTTTAGAAAACCTGATTTAATCAACACAAACAATAATAACAATCCGAAAAGAGAGTATCAACATTAACAAGAAGAGATAGCTTAACCATGACCTGGTCGTCTTTTTTAGCTTTGAATCGGTGCTAGGAAGATAACCTTCCATCTTCTCCTTTAAGCTCCAAGCATCAGCCATCGTTGCCTCTGTTGGTGTTGAAAGAAGAAGAGAAAATGAAAAAAAAAGCTTCAGCTTTCTTCTATCCCTAATGAGTTCTTTCGGCTGTCACAAACATTACCCTTTATAGTTAAACACTAGGGTTAAATGGGAAAGTTGTCCCTTCTTACATCGATGAGTGACTTCTCATGGATGTGAGAAGGACCTCATGGGTGTGACATGCCTTGTCATACTTGTGACAATCTTCTTATAGCGATGAGAGGGTATTCTCACAGTCGTGAGAAGTATGGCATAGGCGTGAGAAAGTGTCTCACACCTATATACACCATGTACAGGCGTGAGAAGAGATCTTATGCCCATACACACCATGGTGTGGCTGTGAGATGCTTCCTTGCTTTGTTCTTCACTTTCACTCTCCATCTTGCCCCTTCTTTTTTAATCATCTTCTTCTTCTTGCTCTATGAATCAATAGAGTATGGCACTGACCATTTTGCAAGCTTATAATTTATAGCCTTTAAAATACCACAAGTGCACAGGTCGTGATTTGTAGTATGTGAAGGGTCGATCCCACAAGGAAGGTGAACTAATATAATCCTATGTTATCTAAAGCTCAAAAAAATAATAAAGTGAAAATAAAAATTGTAAAGAAAAGTAAATACGGGAAAGTGATTATTAAGAAATTAATTCGCAAGTTTAACATAAAAAGAAATTGAATTTGAGCAACACAAACGTCACAATAGAAATTAACCAAATTACCTAATTATGGGAGATGGGATTTTCCCTATCATCAATATAATCTAGTCATTTATGTGTTATTGTGGTGTCAGCTCTATTGTAGGGTTGATTACTCTCTCTCGAGTTAAATCATTGAACCCTAAATCATAAACCCTAATTGAATTATGGAATTTGCAATCTCTCAGTTAACAAAAGACCCACAAATCGAATTAGATCTTAAGCCCTATAATAAACAATTGGATCTCACGTGAGATCTCTCTCCATATAATAACCGACTGGATTGATTACATGATCTATTGGATCACGTAACTCTCACTAACCTGACTCGATCATTTTTCATTCGACTTACCCTCTTAATTTGTTACCAAAGTATGAAAATACAACAATCGATCACAACACCCAATCAAAATGTCACAAAAATAACAAGATTAACATTAACTCAACGTAAAATCTCGAAAGAAAGTTAGAACATCCTAATCAAACCCAAATCCATAAATATATTTGTATTCATCTTAACATTCAAAGAAAATGAAAAGAAAGATGAAAGCAATATATGTGGAATAGGGATTGGGACGCCTCGGGAAAGTAGTAGCCACGAAAACCTACTTCTTTCTCCTCCCTTCCTCTTTCTCTCTCTTCTTCTTGTTTCCTCTTGGAGTCTTTTCCCAAAATGGAAAATTGGAGGCTCCCTTAGGGTTTCTTCATTAACCCATTTATAGGTTTTTCTAATTTAGGCAACCCTAGGGCTTTTTCCGAGTCCGAAAGGTCTAAAAAGTACCTTAAAATCTCAAATCGGGAAGGTTGTTCGCGTGTTTTATCATGCAAGTCACGATTGTAGCCTATAGTGCCACAATAGTGGCCCCTGAATGAGCTGCCACGATCGTGGCTCCTCCTTGATGCTTCTGTCACGACCGTGGCTTCTGGGCCAAGATCGTGGGCCTGGTTGCTCCTTCGAGTTTTCTCTGAATCTACTTTGTTCTTCTATATTTGCCCTAAAACAATAGCAAACACATCAAAGCAACTCGAAAACATAAAATTGAAGCTTAAAAGTGTTATCTAACCCTCAAAATACTGAAAACAATAATATCTAATTAAATAACCAAAACCTAACCTATACATGCATTAATAATTAAATTTAACCACTAACCACACACTAAACTACCCATTAAGACATTATGTAGTCTATGACTATCAAAATCCCCACACTTAAACATTTGCTTGTCCTTGAGCAAAAATAAAATAAGCAAAACACAAAGCATATTAAAACATATAGCAGGCAATGTAGTAATAAGGCATTGACATTCAACTTTGCGAAACTAATTTAACTTCAAACATAATCTCTCAAGCTGTTCCAACTTATTAACTTGTGAAACATGTGCCTAAGTTCTTCAAACTAAATATGAAACTAATCAAGACCTTAATGTTAAGTTTATTCACCCTTATCACTTGCACACACACATTGATAATTATTCAGTCAACCAAAAGTGTAACTATCTTTAAGTAGGTTTTCATGGAAATTTAAGCTATACACAAGATCGGTAGGGTTTATTTGGAAAAAACATTAATTTTGTTTTTTTGATGAGATGAACCTAGCCTTTTTGCGAGGAGGCAAACATTTGTAATGAATGTCATTCCAATTACTCAAGTAGGTCATGTTTTTATTTAGTAGCTTGGTTGGAATGTCATTTTAGGCTTTTGGCATCAAGGCATACATTTGTGATGCGTGTTGATCTGGTTACTCAGCTACATCACATTCTCAACTAGTTACTAGCTCTATTCATAGCCTGAAGGCTAGCAAAATAGTTATTTATTTAAGATTTTCATCATTTTTTCATTTTTTATTGCCTACCTTATTGCTTTAATTAATCGTTCTTATGAAAATATACTAGCAATGCTACTTATTCAATTGGCTTAAAATTATAAATGAATGTGACAAGTACTGTAACATATCACTATCATAGAGTATATACCCAAACATCCATAGGACATTCCAGAATGTGCCCTATGATAATGACATATTAGAGCAAACACTTCCACTTAGTGACATCATACAGAATAACATAATATTCAAAAACTCAACTCCTAATTTAAAAGAAACTCTTTTATTTCATTCATTAAGATAATTTACATAGTAGTCATAAAACAAATATTTACATTACCAAATATTTGAGAGTTAGGTATTCTTTATACAAAAGTTCTACATGACATAAGCAAACTACATAAAAATAGTTTACTACTCCTCAGATGTCAGCTGACCGACCTTTGAGCCATTTCTTAATCCAAAACGTTCTTTTAGATTATCTTAGGAACTAGGTCTCCTCTCTCGTAACTAAAAAGCCACGTTGCAATTTTGATGAGTTTTGTGAACTCAGTGAGTGAACCATCATTGATGAGGACACTCATGTAAAATACAAATGTATCTCACATATAATCAAATTCAAAACATTCCTCATATCAATAAGACATAATGAATGTCACACATTCCATATATTCCTTTCAGGCGTAATTTGATCATGCATATCCCAACCAATTTTAGAAATGGATTTATAATCATATATATTATAAATGGATATGCATATGAGACTCTACTTTCTTGTTGTGAACAAGAACCTTTCATTGTCTTATATCTCTTATAGATATCGGGCTCTTTTCAAATACTGTCCCATATCTTTCGTAGATACTGGGCTCATTAATCATAGAGCTAGGCTCTACGTGCAGATTTATGAGCATTAAGCTCTTTCAGGCTAGCCACTCTGGTCACAATGCCTTTATCTAATCATGCATATTAATATGATGCATCAAATCACAAAATATGCCATTAATAACATTTATTCATGATGCACAGTCAGAGTCTCATATTCATCAGACCTAAGTCCGACATTTAACACTTATGTTGAGTATTCAGATATCTTTCAAATTCATATGCAATCAGAACACTTCCAATATATTCCCATATATCAAACTCCTCAGACTATAAAAGTCTGGAATTATCACAATCAGATCATCAACAGTTCAATAACTAGGAATTAAACAGAAATAAAATCAATCCTAGTGAGAACATCTAGGTTACTCACAGTACGCTTCAGATTATGCTATTGCCTGGATGGGTCGGCAATGTCAGGATGATGACATTCGTCTCGATCGTCTAAAATCATAAAATTCATATATAATTTGTGTTACAAAGTTGATCATTCAAATACATATTCAATCATGCACATTTGTATTCAATGCATGCTCAATGACTTTCCTGGGTATGTTTCCTTAATCATAATTCATGATCATTCAAACATCATAACTTGTACATAGCTAGTTTATAATTAGGTTGATACCTTAAGTACACTTGATCATGCTCAATTCATTAACCATACATTTACTAACACTTTTATAGCATTACAAGTATCCACATAACACCCAATTCTCATTCATTCATTCCTAATGCATTATTTATATCCTTTGGAATACATTTGCATTCACATGAACATCTTTATTTCTTAAACACTCCTACAATCCAAACTTAGATACATTGATATCAAACAATCTTTTACTTAAGGTATAACATCAATTAACATCTTTAGCCTATCAAATACTTTAATCAACTTATCAAGCATCAATCTAGGGTTATTCCAAGCCTTAATCAAGTCCAAATACACCAAATTAGAGTAACTTGTCCTCATATGGATCAATATTTTCACAAATCAGAAATTACCATGTCAAAACCCTGCCTACGATCATAGGGTACCCTCCCATGATTGTGATAAAAGCTACTGCATCTGCCCACGGTCATGGGATGAGTGCCACAATCATGGCTTACCCATTTTCCTACACTTTTCCAAATTTTCGCACCTTGATACCAAATTCAAAACACCTTTATAATAATCCATTAGTTACACCTCAATTGTACACTAATTATACTTCAATTCCTCATCAATATATTCTTCAATTCTAGCTCAAACTTATTCAATAGACAGCTCACAAATCATAGTCTTTCATGCATAAAAAATCAAACCAAAAACTATCATACATTATCATGCATATAGTTCTAATTTTTTCTCAATTCAAGAACACTATATCCACATCTTTTTTTAGCATAAATTCACCTTCTTTATACATCAAATTCTAGTCTAATTAGTCTATGAATCAACCTATAATTCCATGGTTTTCATATACCAAGATCAAGCATAAAAACTTCCAAATTCATTGAACACATTTCCAATACATTTCATCATCAACATCATATGCATTTCATTCCAATTCAAGCATCATTCTTATACTATTAAACATACCATAAAGATTAAACTGCTACTTACTTATTAGGCTTCTAGCTCAGCTCAAAATTCTAGATTATATTAGCCTGCCAATCATGCAATATTCATCACAAACTCAAGGTAAAAATGAGCTAGTTTTAGCAACAAGGTAAAGGTAAGTTTCAACTAGTTTTTCTTGACTACTTTATGAATGATTAACATGTGAATTTTATGTAACTCTTTGAGCTAGGGTTCAAGCAAATTATAGAGAAAAGGTAGGGGCAATTTCGGTGGTGAAGCAATAATGAAGGAAGCAGAAACTAAGTTGCTGGAACTTGCTTCATCAATATGTTAGGTGTCATCATTTAATCACAACATTTATCCTAAGGCATGTAAGACATTTGCCTAATCAAGATGTTGTCATTAATCCATATATTAAGTTACCTATTTCAAAAATTAATTAGTCCATATGTCACTCCAAGATTGGTCCACTAGTCACTCCATAATTAGTCTAATTTTCATTTCATTACTAGTCCATTTGTCACTTATTTAACTATGCCAAATATCACTCAATTATAGGCTTAGTAACCTTAATTTTTCATGTATTAATTTATCCTACCACTAGGCATTTGTCCTAGCACACATGCACATATTAGTTCATCAATCTCCAAATTAATAACAATTAATTCCAAATCACTAATTAGAATCTAATCAAACCAAATTTAAGACATAACAATTTACAATTCACATGATAGTCATTTAACATCTTTCATACCCTGAGACATGTCAATCGAGTGCATATGCTATCTTTGTAATGTGTACAAATTAATTCGTGTATATATGCTAATGTTATGCATATATATGAAAAGCTCTTAATGCTATTATTCATTCACAATGATTTAGGGTTCTAATCCTTAAGCATGTTCCAGAAACCGGATATTACAAATACCTAGGGTGAATAAACTAACATTATATCCTAATTAACATGCATATCTACCTAAAGTAACTAGTAAATCTTCGCATCCTAAAAGACTATGTTCAAAGCTAAATCGATCCTCTTAAGTCCTAGCCACTGACATATTCATATGAGCACATTATGCACCTAAACAAACTAACATAAAAATATGAAAAATTCACATTCAAAATAAAAACATACAAGTACACAACCCATTCACAGTTAACATAAAAATAACAATGCACACACCTCCCCATATTTGAATAACACATTATCCTTAATGTGAGGAGAAAACGTAAGAAATATCAACACATAAGGTCGGAATAAAAAAATATGAAAAAAACATACAAATAAAATAAAATAAGAAGACAAGGGTTAGAGCATAAGAACCTGTCATGGTGATTGAGGTGGTGATGATGTTGATGTTTGAGACCAAATGCACTTGACACCTAAGATTATTGCCCTATCTTATAATTGCTTTAAAAAGAGTAAGAGACTTAGAAATCCATACCATTCCAAATCATTAAGAACTTATTTTTGGAATTTAAAATAATATAACTATGCAACAATTTATATCTAAATACTAAATATGCTAATTTAGGTTCATTAGCTTGACCTTGCATCCTTAAAAGCTTAGCCTAGATCAATTACGAGTGGCTTGCTTCCACCCTTCTCATTCAACATCAATTTTGTAACTTGTGAGTAAGCTACAAATTGCAAGATAATGAAAAGGACATAATCTATCAAATTAAGTAAACCTAATAAGCTTAGTAGTTTCCTTTTTAGCGATAAACTGTCAACAAAATAGGAAATAACGAAGCTCCCTGAATCTTTCATCAAATCCAATAGTTTGTTTGGTAAGAAGGTGAACTATTTGCTTTCTTCCTCAATCACCTTCATCTACTATACTTCTTCTACTTCATGAATAGAGACGTCTATATCTTTTTGAATCTCTACCATCGCTATCATCTTTTCATCCTGCTCTTGCTTCTTTAAAAATGTGATTACAACAATTTGAACAAACGATATGCTTAATAGGTAAAGGTGAGGAGGAACATAGGGAGGGTTCTCGTTCTTTTCTTCATCCTTTTTAAGCTTTTCTCGGTCCTCTATAAGGTGTTCTGCTTGGTTTTCTAATGGTTCATCTAACTTTTTCCCACTCCCAAGTGTGATAGCTTTAACTTGCTTTTTTGGATATAATTCCATGTTGTTTGAAAGACTTCCCACATTTCTTGTAGATAATGCATTAGCAAGCTGTTCTACTTGAACCTCCACGTAAAGGGTAGAAGAGGCATAAGTCCTTATTACTTGGACGATTTGCCCTTCTAACCTCTTTTGGGCCTCATCCATACTTCCAAGCTTATCTATGATCTTGTCCAGTTTGGAATCGTATTCATTGTATTCCTCCTGTTGAAATCCATATAACTCTTGAGTTCTAAATTGAATTCTCACATTGTTAGACCAATGAAATTTTGGGTGGTTCTACTACCCCAAATTGTATATGTTTGAATAAAGATTGCTATCTCCTTGACCAACTTGTGCTCCATTAAAGTTGAATTACTCCACATTTTTTTCCCTTAAGAAACAATCAGCTGTGATATAACTATCTTTGCCACATAACTCACCATTGTGCTAAATTGTTTAAAATGGAGAGGAAGAGATGACTTTCAAGTTATTTAGTTGCTTGGTTAGGTTGTCAATTTTGTATCTTGAAAGGTTGGTTGCTGTCTACCTCATTCTGATGTCCAAAGATAACTATTGTATGCCAGCTCTTCTAACAGATCATGTGTTGCTTCAACTTTTTTCCTCATGAATGATCCTCCAGCAGTTGCATCTATGGTGCCCCTCATGGGTGGATTAACTCCATTATAGAAAGTTTGCAAAAGGAATTCGTTGGCTAGGTTATGATGAGGACAACTCCTTTGCAACTCCTTATACCACTCCTATGCTTCATATAAACACTCCCCCTCATTTTGCTAGAAATTGATAATTTCCTTTATTAGTTTTGTTGTTTTGTTTAGAGGGAAGTACTTATCTAGAAAAGCTCACATCAAATCCTCCCAAGTTGTGACATTGGCTGGATTGAGAGAATTCAACCACCCTTTGGCTTTATCCCTGAGTGTAAAAGGAAAGAGCCTCATCCTAACAGCGTCTTTTGACATCCCAATATATTGTTTGCACTGGTGGTCATGTAATCCCTTGATGATAAGCATTGAGCTGCGGCCTTATGAAGTCCATAGAGGCCCATCACTCTTCATGATGTATTTCCTCCACCATCATTCTTTCCATCTCTTCATATTGTTCAACTTTTGAGATTCCCCATTCTTGCCTTGGGATGTCCGAATTGAAGTGTTTTATACTTTACGCATAAAAACTTTCATCTCTTTTTGTTTTTTTATCCTTATATTAAAAGAATTAGACTAATCCTACACCTTTTCGGCAATAATGCCAAAATTTTGTTATATGATTTAGGTAAGCGTTACAATTTAGAGCCTTCAAAATACTGCAAGTACATAGGTCATGATTTGTGGTAAATAAAGGGTCAATCCCATGAGGAAGGAGAACTAATCTAATCCTATGTTATCTAAGGCTCAAAAAATAATAAAGTGAAAATAAAAATTGCAAAGAAAAGTAAATATGGGAAAGTGATTATCAAGAAATTAATTTGCAAGTTTAACACAAAAAGAAATTAAAATCGAGCAACATAAACGTCACAATAGAAATTAACGAAGAAGAGTTACCAAATTATGAGAGATGGAATTTTCCCTATAATCAATGCTAATCTAGTCATTTATGTGTTATTGTGGTGTCAGTTTTAGACTATCGTAGAGTGGATTACTCTCTCTCAAGTTATAATCATTGAATCCTAAATCATAAACCCTAATTAAATTATGAAAGTTACAATCTCTCAATTAACAAAACACCCATAACTCTAATTAGATTTTAAGCCCTTTAATAAACAATCAGGTCTCATGTGAGATCTCTCTCCATATAATAACCAATGAACAAGAATCGGGACGTCTCAAAAAAGCAACAGCCACGAATACTCGCTTCTTTCTCTCTTTTCCTTTTTCTCTCTCTTCTTCTTCTCTCCTTTTGGAGTCTTTTCTCAAAGTGGTAGATTGGAGGCTCCCTTAGGTTTCTTCATTAACCCTTTTATAGGTTTTTTTATTTTGGTCAACACTAGGGTTTTTTTGGAGTATAGAAGGTCTAAAAATTCCCTCAAAAACTCAAGTTGGGAAGGCTGTCAGCATGTTCTTACACACAGGCCACAATCGTGGCAAGCCTTCTACACGATCATGAAAGAATTGCCATGATCATGGCTCCTCCCTGATGCTTCTTTCATGATTGTGACTTTTGGGCCATGATTAGGGGCCTAGTTGCTCCTTTGGGTTTTCTCCGAACCTCCTCTGTTCTTCTATATTTGCCCTAAAATAGTAGCAAACACATTAAGGCACATCAAAAACATAAAATTGAAGCACAAAAATGTTCTTTAACCCTCAAAACACTTAGAACAAAAATATCTAACTAAATAACTGAAACCTTACCTAAACATGCATTAATAATTCAATTTAACTACTAAAGACATATTAAACTACCCACTAATACAATATATAGTCTACGACTATCATATGGACATTAAGAAGATGGCTTCAATGAATATGCTTTTGAATCACTTTAGCTTTTTCACTACCAAAATGTACCTAAAATCAAATATGAGCTAAAGTGAGTATCCTAAGCATTTCTAAGGCATTAATCACTGAGTGTAGGTAGATCAATTGAATCAAAATTTAAGCAAATATCAGTGGTTTATATTGTATTGAGTGTTACTTTTCATTCACTAGCTTTGATGACTTTTACACTACATTACCCAAATACATCTTGCCTTACCATTGCCTACATTACAACCTTAAAAAGTCCTTTTGTAATGCCCCAACATATACTCTGGAAGTATTATAGCATGTCTAGGGTGTATTAAGAAGTGAACATAATGAATTAAGTACATCTAAGTATAGTAAGAGATATAGTGATACTTAATGTAAAAGACATGGGTAAATGGATAATTTGTTCGCTTTGGCATGGACATACATACTTAGATATGAAATGTGCATGGAAATTTTTGATATGTTTGCTTAGATTTATAAATGTGATTTGAGGGGAATTGATAAAAGAAGTATTCCATAAGTAAATGGGATATTTTTGGTTAAATTGGATGTATTTTTGTGTTGCTCTTGCATGATAAGACCAAAGTTAGTTGATTTAGGATGTGTATCTCGCTGAATGAATAGATTCCACTAAATAGATTTCTACAAGTTGGACATATCTTGGCCTGTAGACCTCCAAATTAGATAATTTTAATTGGAGATTAAACAAGAGACATAGATCTAAAACTTTCATTGAGGAACTAAAATCTGATTCTGCCTCTAAGAGTTTTGAATTCTGTGTTGAAGTTGAGTTCTGGCTAATGTCCTTGTTTTTGAACAACCTGTAGTTTTTGGGGTATAACTCCCGATATAATTATCCAAATTGCATGATATTTATGCCATTAGAAACTTAAGATATAAAATAATGAAATAAATTGATAATATTATAAGTTAATATGGGAATTAAAGGAAGAAGAAGGACCAATATGCATTTTTCCTAAAGTCAAATCATGGACCAATAAGACTGAGGCATGTATATCCAATAGAATTGTGATACATGGTCTAATAGAATTGTAACACATGGTCCAATATAATTTTAACAGATGGTCCAAGAGAATTGTAACACGTGGTCCAATGAGATTGTAACACATGGTCTAATAGGATTGTGACATATGGTCTATTAGGATTGAAACATGTATCTAAGATTAGAAAATTCATGAAAAGGCATATGGAGGGGAGATGGATGACACTTTGATGACTTTGTTAGGAAACCAAGTAGGGATCCAATCTTGACTGCAATGGAATAATCACGAAACTTTTTTCGTAACTTTTGATTTTTCAAAAACCAAGATCTATTTAATTCTGTAAAATGATCAACACAAATCATAATAAAGTAGAAACTTAATTTGTACCTTATTTTGAAACTTAATCTTTGTCATGTTGTATCTCTCGAACCGTTCCCGAAACGGATTTGTTTCAACCACCATAACTGCACAAATTTTCGGTCTCTAATAGTATCGACAGAATGAGTTGAGAGAACTCTATAACTCTTATAGAGAGGGTTAAGCAAGAAGTGCTAGCTCTATAGAGCTTAAGCCTATTTATAATAGGTTCTAGGCATTTTAGTAATTTCATTGAAATTAAAATCTAATTTCAATTAAAATTTAATTAGAATTATTTGTAATTCTAATTAAATACCAATTTTATCTAAATAAAATCCAATACCTCTTATTGATCCTTATTTATTAAACATCTCATATTTAATCATAAAGTTTCTCAAACTTTACAATCAAGTCCAACTTGATTAAATTAACTTTGCTCTCTTCAACCCATTCTATATGTGAGACTTATTAGGTTCCCAAATATTTTAGCAATGATTATAAATTCTAATTCTAATTCATAATTAGAATTAGATAAATTAAAACTCCTTTAACTTATCTTTAATTCTCCAATTAAACAATTTATAATCATATATCAAGATTGGCGTCTAGCATCGCATCATGACCACCTAAATATTTAGGAATATCAAAGTGGTTTTGACTAACCTTTCTATGCATGATTTTTTTGTATAATTCAATCCTTTCGTCAACCAATGTTCCAATTAGACACAGAGCATAGAATTAATGTCTACTCTATTTTAAGACCAATCATATTAGTTCTATGCCATTAGTTATTGATTCAATTAATCATATTTGTAAACTATTTATAAAACGTCATTCCACCTTGGCCAAGTATTTCCCGAATCAATACTAATCGAGAACAACGGAACATTCTCCATAATTACTTTAGGGTGATGAATCCTATCTTGATCACACAACTATCTCCATATAATTCATGCTACATCTAATGACTACCGAATGAGCAACCCATGATTAAATAGATCATAAATAGTATCAAAACGTAGCAATCCCTATATATGATTTTAAGTCAAATAATCACTTATACAATCATCACAATAAGAAATCTATAGGCATACAAGTAATGTTCCAAATAGATTTCTCATATTGGGTCTATTTAATGAACTTGTTCTCTAGTAAGCACCCACACCTTTGTTTAAGTATCTTTATACTTTAGCCTATGAGATCGACTACTTCCTTTATAAGGAAAAACAAAATGTATGTTAGTCTTTTTACATTCTATTAATGTCCAACCTTAATAAAACATTGACTAGGAACATTTAGGAATAATACATAAATGCAATATGAATCTCATAATTATAATCTTATTATAATTTCATTTGC
>JANQAP020611107.1:0-13917 GCA_026874005.2 Erythroxylum coriaceum | reverse complement strand
AGTGATCTTCTTGAGGTACTAAGAATGTCTGATAAGAAATAATGGAAACAATGGATTGATAAAGGATTGTATGAACAATATAGATGAATGTAGTATGAAATCTTCTTTGAAAGAAGAATTTCACCGAATTAGGTTAAGTAGACTAGATGGTTTATTTTAAGAATGATCAATTGAGGAACAATTCATAAATGAATATGTAATGAATCCAAAGTGAGTAATGGAGTTCCGTTTCTAACTGAGACTCAAGCTTCAGAGGTAGAATATGCTACTGAGAGTGTATGCATTTTGTTTGATGTAAAGTAGCCAACTTCGTAAATGGAATTTTGAATCTGAGGTGACATTATTGCTAATGTGAGGAGAACTTAGGTTCACATTATATTCTCTGCAAATATGTACAGGAGATACAAATTAGATCTGATGAGTGTGTTTCCAACACAGGAAGTTAAGATTGCAAATAAATTGAAATGTGTTGAGAAACTAGTATGAATTAACAGACATTAGAATAAGTCGATGAGAAATTAGAGGAAATCGAATGAATAGAGAAAATCATTTAAGAAAAAAGTCAATTGGGAAACCGAAACTAGCATGTGATAATATTAACTCATTGAGGAATTAGTTACTTAAGGAATTACGCGAACTAATCATGGGTAGGTTGAGTTTTGGCAATATTTGTTTGAGTTATCAATGCCCTCGACAGTGTCACGACATTGAAGAATAAAGTGTTCCAATTTTGCATGGATCAATTAGTGATTATGATCATAGATGATAAATGGAATGTATTCGAAAGTTGAGGAGAATATTTTGAATACTTGAGGTAATAATGAAGTGAGAAATTCTACGGCATATGTATAAGAGATTTGGAGTTCTCTGGAACTAGCTGTATATTGGATATCGCTAGAGACTGTTAAGGAGTTTTTATTGATCTTAGCCCTTCGACAAAAAGTCCAGAAAAAAATGTGTAAATCGTATGAGTGATTAATGTAAAGAGAATTTTGAGGAATTATAAGACTGATGTTAATTATATCGTGTGGATTTGAGGGTTTTGAAGTATACAATTAGATCTCACATTAGGGATTCGAATGCAAATTAATACAACATAATAAAGTGATTTATTATCCATTGAGACAAATCATCTCGTAAGTTGATTATTTGATACAAAATTTTGAATGTGTTGTAATAGTGATTACATGAGAGCTTGGAGACATAATATGTACAGTGAAACATTTTGGACATATATAAATGTGCAGATCATTAAAGTTTGAGGCACTTACTGAATTTGAAAGAATTGAATATAAGACAGAGACAATGGATAGAATTACTGAATGATTATGATGGTACAAATTAGTATTATCTGGTAAAGATAGTGTTGCATCTAATGTTTGAACATAAAATTCAATAACGGAATGGAACAAATTCAGATATTGAGGCTACCAAACCTAATGCAATAAAGAGAATAAAATGTCGAGTTGAATTTTGGGGCAAAATGAAGTAGGATTGGCTGCATTGAAATTTAAGATCAGTTTCACATGAAAAGATTGACAAAGTCTGAAGTGAGGGTCTAGAATTGTAAATCTTATTGAGGAATTGAAAATGAATATGAATTTCGAGTTTGAATTGAAAAATGATACTTGTGATTGAAATAAGAGGTATGTGTACCCGATAATGATGATTGAGTAAAGAGATTATTAGAGAAAGAACTAAGAACAACCTAGGCTATACATCCTGGTAGGAATACGCCGAAATAGTACTTAACGGCAAAGGATTTAGCAGGAAGTAACTGCATATATGAGTTGCCAACAGTATTACCTGTTGGAGATATACTTAAAGTTTATATTTTGGAGTTCATAAAAACTTGAGATCAATTTGTAGTTTATTTGACTGTAAGCATAACAATCATTATCACAGTGATATTATTAGAATACCGTATAAGGCATTATACGACAGAAAGAGTTGTCCACCTTTATATTTGGATGAATAAAGCCTAATATAGTTGATGGCCAGAATTGATTGGAGATGTTACTAATAGTGAAACTAATTTGTGCTAGAAATTAAGTGATTCAAGAAAGATGAATGAGTTAAGCGAATCAACACTGGATATATGGAATATAGTGAGATGGACATACAAGTTAAGTGTATTAACATTAAAGAGATGTGAATTGTCAAGCGAAAGATGAGATGTCTCCGAGAGTATCACCTTGCAAAGGTGTGCTTAGATTGAGAAAAAGGTGTGCTCAGGTTAGTAAAAAGAATAAACTAAGCTCGAATTGTGTTGGTCCACATGATGTTATAGAGAGCATAGGACCATTAACATATAAGTTTGTGTTGATTCATAATGTGATATATGTGAGTATGCTAAGAAATATTAGTATAATTGGATATTGGTGTTATCGACTTAGGAGGTGAAAAATATTGAGGAAATAATAAAGATAGTGTGCTATCTAAATAAGTAATTGAAAGAGTGATTGATTCCATTGAATATAGTCGATTGGAAGAAATTATTTGAGTGATGAAGTTAAATGGGAAATGTAGGAGTACGCGAGGAAACAATACCTCTGCCTTTTTGATCAATCAGATAAGAATTTCAAGGACAAAATTTATTAAGGGGGGAGAAATGTAACATCTCGTTTTCATATTAAATGTTAGAACCGTATATTTCTATAATTGAGAAATAGCACTGAGAGATTAGAAAAAAATTACATTTCATGCTCATGCATAAAATAGCATCATGTACGTGACATTGATTATTGCACACAGTACAAAATTTTGTTCATGGACTCAATTGACATTTCTGGGTATAAATGATTGATTTAATGTGATTATGATGTGGATAGTGAATATTGTGTTTTGAAAATTGAGTTAGTGTGTTTTATTAGTGATTTAGAATTTTTGGTGAAATTTGAGAATTTTCTGAAATTTTGGGAAATTTTGGACTAGGAAAAATGCCAAGTGGCGAGACAATTGCTAAATACTGGCAGAAATAAGTGTCAGATGGTAATAGAAATTTTTATGAATGACATTGGGACTTAATGACATATGTCATTGAAAATTGGGAGAATTTTGGGTTAAAAATTGGGACTTAATGACATATGTCACTTAATAAAAATGTGACTTAATGACAAATGGTAATAGAAAATTGGGAGAATTTTGGGTTAAAAATTGGAGGCAAATGGACTAGCTTATTAAAAGATCAAGAAGAGACCTTGAGAGAGTGACATATGGCACTTGCCAGACCACTTGTTAAGTCACATTTTTATTAAGTGAAAGACCATATTTTGGTCTTTCAATTGCTAAAAATGACAAATGCTTCATTTTTGTTCAACTTCTTCATGTCTTTATCTTCTTCATTCCTCTCCTTCACCCACGACATCCATTCTCACCCCCATTATGTTGACTTTTGTTCAACTCTTTCACCTTGCTTCTTCAAGATTCATTGTCTCCCTCATCTTGTTGTTAAAAGGCCCAACCCATTTCACCTTGAAAGTTGATTTTCCTGGATATTTATGGAGTTAGGGTTTCTTGGAGACCTTTGAAGAAGCTTTAGTTAAATCAAGTAAGTGACATTTTAAATATCATGAGTATGGTTAAATGAAGCTAGAATGATGAATATATTGAGAATGATGATTTGATTATGCCATTTTTATATATGTGTCGTGAGTGATGAAATGTGTATGTAAACTTGCTTTTGTATATGTGTATGATGATTAATGACCCATAAATTGTTATAGAGATGATTTTGAGGTAGAATGATCCTTAAAATGGTGTTGGATGAGTGCAGAAAATTAATGATGAATGGGTGCATATATATGTTCTGTTTTTGGTTAATGATCAATTATGGATCATGAGTTGTTTGTGAATGATATTGAACTGTAATTGGGGTATAAATGAAGAGGAAATGATGTAGATATAAGTTAGAAATGATATATTAAGAAAAAGAGATGAATTGGGATGAAGTTGATGATGAGGAGTGCTGGAAAATAAGTTCAGTTACTGCTTTCTGTGAAAGTTCGCCGCAACCAATTCTTTGGTTTGCTGCAGCCAACTTATAGGATTTCTCTCAAGAAAAGTTCACCACAGCTAACTCCTTGGTTCGCCGCGGCCAACTTGTAAGATTTTACGAGCATTTCTCTTGGGAAAAGTTCGTCGCGACCAACTCTCCTACATACTTAAACATGCTCCAGTATTTTAATCATAACTTTTTCTATAGTTATCCGAATGGAGTGATTATTGATTTGGAATAAACTAGAGACATAGGGATACAATTTGTCAGAAGAAATTAAATTTTAATTCTGTCTCTAGAATTCCAGAATCTTACTTGATGATGAGCATAGAATACTATCTCAGTTTAAGAACAGTCTGAATTATTTGGAGTATAACTTTTGGAATACTGAACTGAATTGAATGATTTTAGTTTCATTAGAAACTTAAGAGATGGGATAACAATTTTCTAGAAGAAAGTATTGCCAAATTACTACATTTTTCTAGTTTGAGTGATCATGGAAAATTGATCCGAAAGTTTGAAATTTTGGACATGTTATAAGAAGAATTGAGAGTTGGATACTGTGAAGAGTAATAATGCTAAAAATGAAATTGCGAGTAATTGAGTTATAAAATGAGAATGTGGTTAAAATGTGAAATTTGATAATATACCCGGGATTTTCATTAAGCATGTATTGTACATAGTCCATGTACATATTTGTGCATAAATGAATACTTAAGATTGTGCAATTATTAATGTGTGTGCAACATGTGTATTGTATAATATTGATGTGCAGGACAAAATGTCCACATTCAAACGTTTCCAGATTTAGGAAGCAAATGCTAATCTGGAGCGTACTGTGAGTCGACCTAGATGGTCTTATTTCATTGTTTGTTCTAGTTTTTAATTTCTACATTGAATGACTATGGTTATGATTATTATGCAATGTGAATATGATTGATATGAATGTGATTTGCCTATGTTGATGCCGGATAGTGAGGGTCCAAGACTTGATGCATGAATGTGATATTGAAGTGCTCCTTGTATGTGGATTTGATGAAATATGTGATATCTAATTTGATTGTTAGATGTCAGACCTAGTTTCGAAGGAACATGTGAATATGCATGTGATTGAAAAAGTGTTTCTCAACATTTATGTTGAATGCCGGACCATGGTCTGATGATGAATATGAAAGTGATTGTAAATCTGAAATCATACGATTGATTGAAGATATGATAATGTGATGCATTTCATTTCATGAATGTATGAAAGATAAAGGCAGTTGTGACCGGAGTTGCCACCAAAAAAGAGCTTAAAGCTTAGAAAGTGAAAAGAGCCTTCGACTCAGTTGTGAATGTGCTCGGTATCCACTAAGGGATATGGGAGATTATCTGATACAGCTCGATATCCACTAAGGGATATGAACTAGTAATTAGGCACTCTGTCATAACAAAGTAATAAATGAAAGTGAGTCTCATGCGCATAGCATTATAAGTGATATTTGTATTTTAATTGATTGAAATGATTAATTTGACTTTTCTGAATGTGATCCTATATGTTAAATAAAGTGATGTAAATTATATGAAAATATGTGAATTGTATGTGTTATGTGATTGAGTGAGCCATCGAGAATGGTCACTCACTGAGTTCGTAAAACTTCCCCAAAATTTGCAATATTTTTTAGGCTAAAAAGAAGAGTTACCCTATTGGGCAAACAAGAGTATAGCCACTGCATTCAAGTAAAAGGTAGAGGTCGGGATCAGTTCGCGTTTGCATTAGTATTTCCTTATTTGTGTATCAAAATATGTATTCACAAGTATTTTGCAATGTGTATGTAAATGATTTCATATTGTAATAGTTGTGACATTGTATTTGAAAATGTTTATGAATAAAAGTGGGCCCAATTTATTTATTGATTTTTTGCAGTATGCATGCACTGTTTTAAAAGAAAAAGAAATTTCTGTATTGAATTTGATTGACTGACTGTTCTAGTATGCCACCCTTGTGGGGATATGCAATTGGACATCACTCAAGATGTCGGGTATGTGTCTGGCAAGGGTGGGGTGCTACAAGGGGTCTTCATCAATGTTTTTTGTCATTAAAATTTCAAAACTGGGTTACAAAAAGTTCCTTGGTTTGAACTGATATGGAAAAATACCATTAACCCCAAAGCCTCTGTCATTGCATGGTTGGCTATTAAAAATTGTCTTTAAACCAAATGTTGGTGGTTTAACTCAGCTGATAAGGTATGTGTCCTTTACAAAAATGTTGATGAGAATTGGGACCACCTGTTTTTCTATTGTATTTATTCCAAGTCTATTTGGAGTAGAGTTCAATATATGGTGGATGCTGCAAATCAGATCTTTGATTGGGAAGACATGTTAAGGTGGTTCATCGAGAGGACTAAAAGTGGTAAAGCGAACGCTATCCTTCTTAAGGTAGCCTTCACCACTACCATATACATGATTTGGAGAGAAAGGAATCGAAGAATATTCAAACAAGTTGAAGAAGGAAGGCATCAACTAGCAGATATAATTCTGAATGGAATACATACTATTTTAACGGCAAGGAAAGTAGGGCATAAGTTAACACCCGGCATGAGAATAAGGTGGCACCTCTAATGTTAGTATGTGCGATATAGTTCGTTAAAACTATAAACACTGCTTATATTATGCTTAATTTCTGTCATTTCTGAGGATAGACTAGGTTCAAAACTTATCTATGCTTCTTTTGTACATTTTGTAATAGTGAGCTATAGTAAATGAATCATTTTCATTTAAAAAAAAAAATATTATAAGCCTTAAATTAATGCTGATATTAGATAATTAAACTTTACCATTAAATAACGATACATCACATATCTAATTAGATTGAACTAAATTTGAAAATAACGTCTCTTAATTAACCTATCACGTTTATGAGGTATAATTAAAATATCTTGTACGATCAAACCATTTCTTATATATGTTGAATTGATAATAAGTAATTCAATTTGATCATCAATGTGGCTATAAAACTAGTAACCAAAAATAGATCAAATTTCCTTAACAGTTTCATGCCTCTTTAAATCTCATACGAATTCATAATCCGTGGTGCTTAATAAGATAATTTAAATAATTGGTTCTTATAATTTCACATCTTATAAGCATTATTTTGCCTTCTTTTAATGCATATTATATTTAATTTAGAGGCAATTGGAACCTCTTACTCTGTAATGCATACTAAATTTTCACGTCTATATTTTGTCATTTACCATCTAGCATACTCAATAATAGTAGCTATTATTAATAAGCTCCTAAATGACATCATAAACTATATAATATGTTGTATTAAATGCTATTAACGCAACTGATAAAATCTAGGAGATGACATATTATTTAGGATAGAATTAACATATTCTTTATTTTATGTAAATTAAAATATATTAAATAGAATCTTTAAGAGAAGTAGTAAGGCCTATGTGTTAGGAAATCGGGTAAGGATCCAGTACTACGTGCAACAGAATAATTACGAAAATTTTTCATACTTTAATTTCCAGAAAACCAAGATCACTAAAATATTTATAAAAGGATTAACACATAAACTATAAGAAAGGAAGAACCATAATTTTTACTTTATCCCGAAGCTTGACCATAATTTTGTCGTATCTCTCAAATTGTTTCTGAAAATAGCTCATCTCAACTTCCATAGCTGCACAAATATCTGGCCTCTAATGGTATCCACAAAACGAGTTGAAAGAACTCTACAACTATTGTAGAGAGGTTTAGGCAAGGAGTGCTAGCTCCATTAGAGTTTAAGCTTATTTATACTAGGTTTTAGATATTTTGGTATATAAATGATAGTTGTACATTAGTCTATGTTTTTCTAAGTAATTGGCATGTGTTTTTTTGCATAATTGTTGATTATTGTAGTAGTTTAGGATTCATTTTGTATGCTTTCATTTAGTTTGATTTCCATTGTTGTTCTTTTATGTTTTATGTTAATTTAGGATAAGAATTGACTATTTTTATGTAGGAAGGAAGATGGAACAACTTGGAGATTGAGCTAGAGACCAAAGAGGAAAAGAAAAGAGGAGTCTATCTCTTGCAAATTCCCACGATCGTGGGAATCATATTCCCACGATCATGGGAATTATAATCAGAGTTATAGTACGGGGCTTCATTAAACTTAGGATTTTGGGACTATTAAAGCATAATTAAGCCTCCATCATCAGGGGAGGATGAAACCCTTCTATAGAAACACCATCCTTGAGTGAAGAACACAAGTTTCTAGCCTTGAGGAAGGATTGAAGTCAAGGATTATCATCAAGATTAGGGAAAATAGCACATCAACACCAAAATTTCCAGATTTTGGCAAAGAAGAGAAGGAGTTTCTTTATTCAATTTTCTATCAATTTTAATTCTTCTAATCTTTGTAAAATAGTTTATTTGAACGTTGATGATGTTATGGAGACCATGATTAGCTGATTTAGTTTTAGGAATTACTTTTGAACTATTTTATTAAAACTCCTATTTTATTGAATTGAATGAAAGTGTCTTTGATGATTGTTGATTTTATTTGTTATCTTGCAACAAATCAAGAGAGTGAGTAAGATTATTTGTGTAGGATTGTCCAACGAGAGTTGGCAACCTATAGACATACAATTATCACGTCAATTGATTAGTTAGAAGAGAGATCTCAGTGAATTCAATTGATCACCCATAGGATAGTTTAATAACTAGTTGAATTGATAGAGTCATTAGGTAGGTTGAGAGATCATTCAATTAATTCTCTTTAATTCGATTGGGGATAATTAATTATACCTTGAGAGAGGGTAATTAACACATTCGAAAATCTTAGGTGAGACATAATTTGATTAATAAAATAGAAGGGAGACAAAATAAAAAAAGTAATCTCTAGTCTTTAGGTTATTGAGTTCTGATTTTTCTACGTATTGGTATTGTTCAATGGGCATCGTTACAAGCCATATTATGGAGGGACAAAGCCAGAAGTTATCTCTTTCCTATCTTCCACTCTTTCATGAATATATGAGGAATGGTCAAGCTAATGACCTTAACTTAGTATATTTAGTTTCTTTTGGTTATTTTTGTCTAGTTTGCTTGATTTATTAAGTTATGATTGTGTTTGAATTGAGGTTGATTGATGTTTAATTTGGTTTTTGTTTAAATTTATACTTGTTTTCTTTTCGAAATTTTTGATGATAATATTAATTTGATGTGTTTGTAAGTTGTGAGATCATAGAGATCTAATATTAAGCTTGGAAAAAGGTTTAGAATGGTGACCACGATTGTGGGAATCCCACAATCATAGGAAATCTCGCCAAAAAGTTTCTAGAAAAAAAACCCTGCCGGAATTGTAGGAATTCCCACGATCGTGGGAATTCCATCCAGAGGGAAATTTATCTTTCCCTCCCCTTTTCTTCTTTCACCCATTCTTCAAAATTTCACTCCCTCTCTCTCTAACCCACAAAATTCTCTCGTCTCACTCTCTAAAACTGTTCATTTTCTTCTAGATTCTTGGTATTTTCTTTAACTCTTTTCATTAATCTGACAATCTTTTCTTCTTCTCATGCATTAATCATTGAAAAACATAAGGATTTGGGTAAGATTTTGCCCTCTCTCTCTAAAAATTGAATTAACTCATCTTTCTCTTATTTTTACAGGTTTTCTTCTTATAGTGGCACCAAGGAAGATGATGGCTCAGAAACCGGTTGATGAATTCCGTTTGCAAGTCTCTGGTGAAGGTAAGTCCGATTTAGCAGCAGCTTATCGTTCCCTATTTTTGATTTATTTAGAGGAAGAAGGTATGCGTTTCTGAGACTTTAGGGCTAAAAAAATAGTCACTCCTCTCTATTTTGATTTTGAATTATTATAACATAGGAGTGAGACGAAAACTTAGGAAACTAGCTGCAAACATAGGTTGGAATAGGTTTGTCCGGTGTGATGTACCTATTTACTTTATTATAATTTTAGAGTTTTTCACGACAGTCCCACATAACCCTAAAATGGATGTTTTTTGGTTTAGGTTAGCTGGAAATGTTTTTAAACTTAATTATCCTATCATGCGTGAAATTTTCAATTTGTCGAATACAAAAATCTAGATGATCACTCTGATTTTGATATCGATTCTTATTGGAAAACTCTCACGGGTGAAGAACATTTTGACTCACACAATGCACCAAATTCTTTAATCTAGAGTGCTAAGCATTTACTTTTACACAAATTTATATGTTTATCTGTGTTTAATAAAATTGAAAACAACAAATGCTCGGCCAAAGAACTTTTCATTTTATGATGCATGGATCGAAAAGTTAAAATCAATACACCTTATAGGATTTTTCAATCGATAGTGAGTGTTATTAATAAAAAGAGCTCGTGTTTTGGGATGTCTTATATTGCTTCTGCTTTGGGCATGTTTTATAATATTAATATAGAGAGTTTGCGCAAAGCGCCACACGATATGTTTGACATATCATATTTGAGACACTCTGAGATTTTGGAGTTCTATTCTAAGGAACTCCAAATTCCTCATATGCGTACTGCAGTGAGGAATAGGAGGGGCACCAGTATAGCCGCCTCCCGACCCTCCACATCTCCAGCAGTCCCGGAGCCAGAAGAGGAAGCAGTGGGGAGGAATCGAGTGCACCGGTGGAGGTCAATCAATTTCAAAAAATCCTCGACCATATGGCTTGCAGCCAACAGCAAATGACATCCCAACTCAATGAGCTCGACACCCAAATGTGGCAAGTCCACAAGGAGCAGCGCAACTTGAAGAAGAGGTTCCTCAATTTCTATCGAAGGAACAATTTTGAAGCTCCTTCGCCAATACCGTCACCACCATCATCTCAATAAGCTTTTCTTACCCTTTTTACTTTTAAATTTTGTTATTTCTTTTTTTTGGTTTAATTTCATTTTTTGTTTGGTTTATTTTCATTTTTTATTGGGATTCATGTCATTTTCTTTTATTTAGTTTGCTATCATTTTTGTTTGGTTTGAGGTCTTTTTCCCTTATTTGATGGTTGACTTGTCACATTGAGGACAATGTGAACTTTAAGTGTGGGGAGGTGACTTGACTTTCTTAATTCCATTGTTTGCATTTTGTTAAATAGAACGCATGTTTAGGCATATCATGTGCTTCATGTCAGTAATGGAATCGCATTTGAATCATTCCAATGAATGTTGCCATGAGATTCTATCATACTAGTTGGAATTAGATTGAATGCATGCTTGAACTCGGATTAGGCTACTTAACTAAAAAGTGCAAATTGACATTTGAGCAATGAGGTAGTGTAGAGATGTATAATGAGTTTTCATTTGAGCCAAAGTGAGGATTGAGCCATATGATTCCATCTATAGTCATTTTATTTCTTTGTTGAGTGATACTTCCTTAGGTTATTACCTTCAGAACTTGCATTGAATTAGTTTGAGTCTATTAGATGCATGCTTAATAAAGATGATTAAGGCCCTTGTTGTGTTAACCCTTGGCTTCAATGACCTACCCTTTATATTATCCCTTACTACCCCCATTGAGCCTTGACCTTTTGTTTCTTGAAATCACCCGAAATTTTAAAACCCAGAACCTCATTAACCTACCCATTCACAAGTTTAGTAGAGTATTAAGTAATACATTAGTTGGGATCGTTGTGAAAATTTTACCAAGATGAGTTGAGTTTATTTCTGCCTATGGATTACATTGTATTTATGTGCTATTATATTTATAGTTCTTCCTTGTATGATGAAAAAGAAAGAAAAATGATAAAAAAGTGTTGCAAAAGAAAAGAAAAGAAAAAGGAAGAACAAGTGAGTAGCATCAATAAATGTATAATATTAGCTACATTTGTATATCTCAGAGTTATGTTTTGTTATCCCGTTTTATATGCTTTTTACTTTACGAATGCTTGTGTTAACCTTTTTCTCTTTTTACCTACCTTAACCCTTACCACATTACATCCCTAAACAAGTCCTTTCGATCTATTTATGCATGCAATCATTGTAGATGAGAATTGGTGTATTAGCAAGCTTACGGTAATGTAGTTTTCCATAGGATGTTTGAGCGAAACACTAACCATTAAACACTTGAGAGTAATGAGTGAAAATTGTGAGGAAGATTCATTTTGCATCTTTACTTCTCTTTGAGTGATGGTGTCAATTGTTGAGTTTGCTTATGTAAATCAATGAAAAAGTAGTCATGATATGTATATTAACTTGATATTTGAGTTAGTTTAAACTTAAGGGATTGTATGCTTTAATCTTTGTGAAAATGAAAGGACATAATTGATTGGTTGTATTTATTTTTCTTGAGGACAAGCAAATATTTAAGTGTGGGGATTTTGATAGTTGTGCATTATTCTATGTTTTTCTAAGTAATTGGCATGTGTTTTCTTGTATAATTATTGATTATTGTTGTAGTTTAGGATTCATTTTGTATGTTTTCATTTAGTTTGATTTCCATTGTTGTTCTTTTATGTTTGATGTTAATTTAGGGTAATAATTGATTATTTTTATATAGGAAGGAAGATGGAGCAACTTGGAGATTGAGCTAGAGATCAAAGAGGGAAAGAAAAGAGGAGTCTATCTATTGCAAATTCCTATAATCATGGGAATCATGTCAATTCTCACGATCATAGGAATTATAATCTAAGTCATAATGCGAGGATTCATTAAGCTTAGGGTTTTGGGATTATTAAAGCATAATTAAGCCTCCATCATCAGGGGAGGACGAAACCCTTCTATAGAAACACCATCCTTGAGTGAAGAACACAAGTTTTTAGCTTTGAGGAAGGATTGAAGTCAAGGAATATCATCAAGATTGGGGAAAATAACACATTAACACTAAAATTTCCATATTTTGGCAAAGAAGAGAAGAAGTTTCTTTATTCAAGTTTCTGTCAATTTTACTTCTGCTATTCTTTGTAAAATGGCTTATTTGAATGTTGATGATCTTATGAAGACCATGATTGACTGATTTAGTTTTGGAGATTGCGTTTTGTTTTTGATGATTATTGTTTAGATTTTGTTAATAGGTTAAAGAAGGAACTTATAACAGCACCAATTTTGATGTCGTCAGATTGGTCTCTTCCTTTTGAGATTATGTATGACACAAGCAACCATGCTGTTGGGTTTGTTCTTGGCCAACAGAAGGAGAAGAAGTTGCATGATATCTATTATGCAAGCAAGACGTTGACAGGATCACAGCTGAATTACATAACTACTGAGAAGGAACTACTTGCAGTGGTATTTGCTTGTGAAAATTTTTGTTCTTATCTTTTAGGCTCACAAGTTATTGTTTTCACAAATCATGCAGCATTACATTACCTTTTTGCCGAGAAGGATGTAAAGGCTAGGCTCATCCGGTGGGTACTCCTGCTCTAAGGGTTCAACATTGAAATTAATGATAAGAAGGGAGCAAAAAATGTCGTATTGGACCATTTATCGAGACTTGAAGGAGGACATCATGAAGAGGAAGGGAAAATTAAGGAAAGTCTTCCTGACGAGACCTTGATAATGGTAGATAACCTTTTCCTTCCTTGGTTTTCAGATATTACAAACTACATTTTAGGTGGTATTCTTCCATTCGATTTGTCATATCAACAAAGGAAGCGTTTTCTATTTCAATGCTTTCGTTATATTTGGGATCACCTATACTTTATAAGATCTGTGCTGATAGTTTAATTTAGAGGTCCTGGGAGATAAAATACCTGAAATCTTAACACATTGTCATAGCTCACTATATGAAGGGCATTATGGAGCTAACAAAACTGCTACACGAATCTTAGAGTGTGGATTCCATTGACCGAACCTGTTTAAGGATGCTCGGGATTTTGTACTCAAGTGCGATAGATGTCAAAGAGTGGGCAATATATTAAAGAGAGATGAAATGCCACTTTCGAACATAATGGAGGTGGAGATATTTGATGTATGGGGTCTGGACTTCATGGGAC
>JANQAP020610781.1:0-13921 GCA_026874005.2 Erythroxylum coriaceum | reverse complement strand
AAGAACAACAATGAAGATCAAACTAAATGAAAACATACAAAATGAATCCTAAAATACAACAATAATAAACTATTATGTAAGAAATACATGCTAAATACTTAAAAAACACATACTAATGCACAGTTATCAACTTTCCCACACTTAAGTCTTTGCTTATCCTCAAGCAAAATAAATACAACCAATCAATTCTATCACTTCATCTTCATAAATATCAAAGTATACAATCCCTTAAAATTTAGCCAACTCAAATATCAAGTTACTATACATATCATGACTACTTTTCATTAGTGTACATAAACAAACTCAACATATGGCACCATCACTCAAAGATAAGTTAATGAATCTTCCTCACGGTTTCACTCATTTCTCTCAAGTGTTTGATGGTTAGGGTTTTGTTCAAACTTCTTATAGGAAACTACACTGCCATAGGCTTGTTAATGCACCAATTCTCCTTTACAATGATTGCATGCATAAATAGATCAAAATAACTTGTTGAGGGTTGTAATGTGGTAAGGGTTAAGGTGGGTAAAGAGGGTAAAGGGTTTAACACAAGCATTCGTACATTAAAAAGCAAGTAAAAAGGGATAACAAAATATAATTCCGAGATACACAAATGTAACTATGCTACTACTCTGCACTTATTGATGCTATTCAAGTGTTCTTCCTTTTTCTTTTCTTTTCTTTTTTTTTCAACATTTTTTTCTTTTTCTTAATACATGGAAGAACTATGAATAAAATAGCAACTATATACAATGTGATCCAAAGGCAGAAGTATCCTCAACTTATCTCAGTAAAAATTTTCACAACAATCCCAACTAATGCAATACTTAATACTCAATTAAGCTTGTGAATGGGTAGGTTAATGGTGTTTTGGGTTTGAAAAATTTTTGGTTCTTTTCAAAAAACAAAATGGTCAAGGCTCAATAAGGTTAGCAAGGGATAATTAAAGGGTAGGTCATTTAAGCCAAGGGTTAACACAAAAAAGAGCCTTAATCATCTCTATTAAGCATGCATCCAGGAGAATCAAATCGATTCAAAGCAAGTTCTGAAGGTAATAACCTAAGGAAGTATCACACAATAAAGAAATAGAATGACTATAAATGGAGTCAGATAGGCTCAATCCTCACATTGGCTCAAATGAAAATTCATTACGCATGTCTACACTACCTCATCGCTCAAATGTCAAATTATGAGTAAGCTTATTTAATCAAATACTTTTCATCACTCAACATGGTTCACTTTCTAATTAAGTAGCCTAATCTGAGTTTAAGCATGTATTCAATCTAATTCCAACTAGCATGACAGAATCTCATGGAAAAGTAAATCAAAATGATTCAAGTGTGGTTCCATTGCTTAATACAAAACAACATGATATGCCTAAATATGCATCCTATTTAACAAAATGCAAACAGTGATTAAACAATGTAATTGACAATGCAAGTGTCACCTCCCCCACTTAAAGAACACATTGTCCTCAATGTAACAAGGCACCATAAAATAAAGAAAATGACATCAAATCAAACAAAAGACAACAAACCAAAAAAAAGACATGAAACCAAGCAAAAGAAATCAAATAAAACAAAAGACATGAAACCAAACAAAAGAAATGACACAATTTAAAAGTTTAGGGTAAGAAAAGCTTATGGAGATTGTGGTGGCGACAGTGTTGGCGAAGGGGCTTCAAAGTTATTCCTCTAAAAGAACTTGAGGAATTTCTTTTTCAAGTACTGCTGCTCCTTGTGGACTTGTCTCATCTGGGTGCTGTGCTCGTTAATTTGCGATGTCATTTGCTGATGATTGGAGGCCATCTAGTCGAGGTTCTTCTTGTGGCTCCGGGACCATTTGGGATGTGAAGGGTCAATAAGTGGTTGTATCCTTGCCCTTCTTATTCTTCACTGTAGTGCACGTTTGAGGATTTCAAAGTTTCAAAGAATGGAGCTCCAAAATTTTAGAGCGCCTCAAATAAGATATGTCAAACATATCATACTGAGTTGTACGTACACTCTCCACATTATAATTATAAAACAAAGCCAAAGTAGTATGAGACATGCCAAAATAAGAGCTCTTCTTATTCATAATACTCACTATCGATCAAAAAATCCAATAAGGAGTATTGATTTTGGTTTTTTGATACATGCACCAAAGGAAGAAAAGTTCTTTGGCCGAGCACTTATTACTTTCAGTTTTATTGAAAACTATCAAGCATATAAATTTATACAAAAGTAAGTGCTTGACGCTTAAGATTAAAGTGTTTGGTGCATTTTAAGAGTCAAAATTAGGTTCACCCATTAGAGTTTTCTAGTAATTATCCACATCAAAGTCATCGTGATCATCTAAAGTTTTTGTGTTTAATAAATCAAAAATTGCACGAATGACATGATAATCAAGTTTATGAACATCGCCAGCTAACCTAAACCAGAATACATCCATTTTAGGATTATAGCGTACTGTGGTGAAAAATTCAATAGTCATTATAGGGTTAATAGGCATATCACAATGAATGAACCTATTCCAACCTATGTTCTCAGCTAATCGCTCAACATTTTGCCTCATTCCTATGGTTTCTAATAATTCAAAATAAAAGTATCAAGGAGCGATTAATTTCCTATCTCTAAAGTCTCGAAAACACATACCTTCATCCTCTGAATAAATGGGGAATAGGGCACGAAATGTGGTTGCCAAATTGGGTTTACTTTCATCGGAGACATAAAGGATTGAAAGATTTCTGAGCTGCCATCTTTGGAGCCATTAGAATATGAAACCCTGCAAAAGTAAGTAAGAGAGGGATGAGCTTGTTTTTTATAGAGAGAAAAAGAGAGGAAAAACCCAAATCCTTGTATTGTTGAATGATTAATGCATGATAAAATTAAAGGATTGAAAGATTTATGAAAAGAGATGAAGAAAATACCAAGAATCTAGTAGAAGATGAAGGATTTTAGAGAGTGGGAGAGTGGGTTTTGTAGGTTTAGAGAGAGAGGTTATGAAAATTTAAAGAATGAATAAAAGAAGAAGAGGGAAGGGAATTTTAAAATTTCCCTCGGATGGGATTCCCATGATCATGGGAATACCCCTCATTTCCATGATCGTGGGTTTTCTCTCTAGAAACTTTCTGAAGAGAATTCCCACGGTTGTGGGAATCACACCCATTCCCACGATCGTGGGTTCACTCTCTAGAAACTTTCTAGAGAGTTTTCCCACAGTCGTGGGAAACTTACCAATTCCCACGATCATGGGTTGGTGCAATTTCCCCACTTCTAAACCTTCTTCCAAGCCTAACATGCATTCTCAATGATCTCACGACCTATAAAAACATCAAAATAATATTAACAACAAAAAATTCGAAGAGAAAACAAGTTAAAATTCAAACAAAATCTAAATTAATACCAATCAAACTCAAATCAAAATCATAAATGAATAAATCGAACAAACAAGTTAACATGAACAATCAAAAGAAAATAGAATTCCATGAGTTGCCTCCCATACAGCGCTTCTTTTAACGTCGATAGCTCAACATTCCTTTCTTTTCTTACGGTGGCTCAAATGAACGGTGTAGTGGTAGTACAATCATTGATCTCAAAATCTGCAGTTGAGATACCCTGTTATGGATTTCACCTTCCTTGTGGTTTTCCTTCCTTCGCCTTCTCCTACGCTATCGTTTCTTTTTAAACGCATTCTCAGGATCCTCAATATCTTCCCATTCTCCTCGAGATTCACGTTCCTTGATATTCGTTGGGGGTAAAGGAAAGCAGTAGTCTTTCTTTGACACTTAAAGGTTAATTGCTCCTTTCTTACTCTCAGAGTTAGTTCACCCCCATCAATGTCAATGATCAAGCGAGAAGTAGCCAAGAACGGTCGTCTAAGGACTACAGGGGTTGCCACATCTTCTCCAATATCCAATATATAGAAATCTGTAGGGAAGATGAATCTATCAATCTGTACTTCCACATTCTTAATAATCCCTTTCGGTTGGTGCACTATTTTATCAGCTGTTTTCAGTAATATCTTCCTAGGCTCTGGCTCTCCTAACCCTAACTTTTGACTAAAAGTGTAGGGCATCATGTTGATACTAGCTCCTAAATCTACAAATGCCCTTGCTATGTTGACTCCATTTATACTACAAGGAATGAAAAAGTCCTCAGGGTCTTCTTTCTTCTGTGCCATGTTTGGATTTCCTTTTGTTATGTGCTCCTTCGCCTCTTTATTGACTGATTCCTTTAACGTGAGCTTTGTTTGTAGTTGATTCGTTATGTCCTTAATCTTTTTTGACTCAACCTCCTTAAAATTCTTCATTGCTCTACTTGAACTTGACTTCTGCTAAGTAAAAATAGGATATGGAATTCCAGGTTGAGGCTCCTTGATCGGCTCAATTACTAGCTCACTTGGAAAGACTTCCAAAACTATTTATCCTTCTCTTTTGTCTCCATCTTCCTTCTCATGTTCAATGTCCTTTTCCTGTGTCCGAGTGATGGCCATAATATGTTCCTTCAAGTTGGCCTCAGTATTGCTCAGTAGACTTCCTACACTTCTAGAAGACAAAGCATTAGCAAGTTGACCTACCTAAACCTCCAAATTGTGGATGGATGATGCATGATTCTTTACAATCTGATCAAAATTCGCTTCCATCCTCTTCTGACTTTCCTCCTTGCTGGCAAACATCCTCTTCTGGTTCTCTTTTTGAGCAACTAGTTTGGAGCTCAAAACCTCCATCATCATGTCCATTTTGCTCTCTATCGATCCAATTCGATCTTGCTAAAATCCCAGTGGTCCTTGCGATCTAGCTTGGCCACCTGTATTGTTAGTACTCTAAGAAAAATTCGGGTGGCTTTTCCACCCCGGATTATAAGTATTTGAGTATGGGTTATTACCTCTTTGCGATTGGCCCAGGTAACTTACTTGTTTTGTACCACCGGCTCCCAACAAAAAACATTCAACTGAGCCATAGTTGTTCTGCCTGCATAACTTACATTTTACTTGCATCGCCTTAGCTGTAGATGAAGATGCTCCTTGCATATTGTTCAACTGCTTCGTAAGGGCTATAATTTGTGCATGTAAAGCAATAATAGAGTCAATAGGGATCATACCTTTTTGCTCCTTCTGCTCCTGTTTACTCCTCTTGTTTGACCATATGCAACTATTGCTCACCAACTCCTCCAAAAGGTCATGAGCTACTTTAATAGTCTTCCTCATCAATGAACCTCTAGCAGCTGCATCTATGGTTCCTCTCATACTAGGATTCACACCATTGTAAAATGTCTACAATAGGAACTCCCTCGGAAGTTTGTGGTGGGGACAACTTCTTTGTAATTCTTTAAATCTCACCCAGGCTTCATAGAGAGATTCCCCATCACTCTGCTGAAAATTTGTAATCTCCTTTATAATCCTCGTCATCTTGGTCAACAGAAAATACTTCGCAAGGAATGCTTGGGCTAGCTACTCCTAAGTAGTGATCTGCCCCGAATTAAGCGAGTTATACCACGCCTTTGCCCGATCTTTCAAAGTGAAAGAAAATAATCTTAACTTTACGGCATCATCAGACTTTCCATTGAATCAGAAAGTATCGCAAATCTCTAAAAAATTGCAATGTGGGCATTCAGATCCTCATTGGATAGCCCATAGAATTGCACACTATTCTATAATATGATGAGGAGTGTCAACTTGATCTCAAAATTGTTGGCTTGAACCACTAGCCTCGTAACTCTTTGAGGACTAAATCCTGACCTCATAAAGTCCATCAGTGTCCTCTCAGCTCCTGCTTGCTCTCCTTCTTTAGCCATATCTCTTTGTGTAAGATTTCGACACTTCGCTCTTCTTAACTCTCTTTTGTGTCTTTTAATATCGAGAAACTTGTCTTCACTAAATTCTGTCGATCTTCGCATGCTCCTTGTGTTCATGCACCTACAAATACACAAGAAAAAGTATCAAAAACTCTTAAATCAAAATAATCTAAACTAAACAAGATACTAAGCAAACAATCCCTGGCAACTATAGTAAAAAATTATTGATGCTACAAAACAGTCTACTAGTTTTACGCTCAAAAACTGCAAGTATACAGGTCGTGATTTGTAGTTAGAAAGCAAATATCAATCCCACAGGGATTGTGCTTAAGCACCACTTAATTCAGATCAAACTTTGTTTAAGAACCGAAATTCTTTTATGGAAATAAACTAAAAAAATTAAATTAAAATTAAGTGACTAACAATGAACAATTGATAACACCAAAATGCTGAAAATTAGAATTCAAGGTTCTAACAACTAAAGATCACTTTTTCCCTATCTTGTCTTTCTCCTATTTTATTAATTGAATTGTGTCTCACCTAAGATGTCCAATTGCATTAACTACCCTCTCTCAAGGTGTAATTAATTGTCCCTAATCAAATTAAATGAAGTTGATTAAGCAATCTATAAATCTACCAAATCGTTCCACCAATTTAACTAGTTATTAAGCTATCCTACGGGTGATCAATTAAATTAGCCAAGATCTCTCTTTTAACTAATCAATTAACTTGCTGAATGTAAGTCTATAGGTTGCCAATTCTCATTGTACAATCCTACATAAATTACCCAACTCAATCTCTCAATTTATTGCAAGGTATATGTATATAATCAACATTCACCAAAGACATCTATCATTCAATTCAATAAAATATGAGTTTAATAAGATAGTTCAAAAGTAATCCCTAAAACTAAATCAGCCACTCATGGTATCTATAACATCACCAACATTCAAATATTCCATCTTACAATGACTAGAAGAGATAAAAACGACAGAAAATTAAATAAAGAAAACTCCTCCTTTTCTTTGCCTAGATTTGGAAATTCTAGTGTTGATGTGCTATTTTCCCAATTTTGATTGATGATCCTTGAAGCTCCACCTTCCTCAAGACTCAAAACCCTGATTCTTCACTTAAGGAGGCTATTCTACAGAGGTGTATCATGTCCTCCTTTCTTCCATAGGAGTTTAATATCTTATATATTCCAGAAAACCTAAAATTTAATTGAACCCCACATATGTTCTCGAATAAAACATCCCACGATCTTGGGAATTAGTATGATTCCCACGATTGTAGGATCTTGCAACAGAATGCTTCCTCTTCTCTTCTCCTATTTTGATCTCTAGCTCAATCTCCAAGTTGCCAACCTCCATTCCTACATCAAAATAATCAATTCTTACCCTAAATTAATATCAAATATAAAAGAACAACAATGAAGATCAAACTAAATGAAAACATACAAAATGAATCCTAAAATATAACAATAAGAAACTATTGTGCAAGAAACACATACCAAATACTTAGAAAAACACATACTAATGCACAACTATCATTAAGATGTCCATCTTGATTAGAATGTTCATAATTCCCCTTCTTATTTTTAAAATTATGCTTCCTCTATTCTTTCTTATTTTCTTGGATTTGGCACTTTGTTTCTAATGCCAATGATTTAGACATCTCATTAACAGTCTATGATACTTCTTATTGACACTCAATCCTTAAAACCATTGAATATACATTGTTAACATTTGAAAGATCTTATAAGAGAAACTGATTCTTTACTTGATTATACCCCTTATTCAATCCCATAAAAAATCGCACGATTTGTTTTTCAATCTTCTCAATGCTTTCATAACTACACTAGGAAAAGTGGTCTAACTCAACTAATTCATCTCATAATCTTTTAAGCTTTGTATCATATTATATTATAGATACATTTCGTGAAACAATAATTTGCTTTTACAATTGATAAGTGATCGTACCATTACTTTCCCCAAATATATCAATATCTCAATCCTAAGATCCCTTGGACAAGTGTTATATATGAATCTTTTTACTGAATCTTTAGAAATTGAATTTAGTAATAATGTTCTACCCTTTGCCATTATTCAAACCCTTTTAAATTAAAGTCTAATTTGTTAATTTTCATTAAGAAACCCAAAATTATTCTTAGCACCCAAAGCAATTTTAACAACCTACCCTCCACCATAATCTACAATTTCATCTAGTTAAACGGGTTATTACCAAACATGCCAGTTAATCTGAGCTTTGTAACATAAAAGTCCTCTTCATTTCTTTTATTTTTGTCATTCACTCACTATTTATCATCTCACCTATGTATTCTCTAGTCAAATCCTCCATCTTCTCTACTTTTTAGCTAGTCACTACCAATAATGCATAAGAAATTTTAAGGGAAAGTGGCTCTAATACCATGACCTGATTGAATATTAAGCAACAATAATTCCATAATCTTAGAAAACCTTCCTTTAATTCATCTTGAAGAAACCTTATATTTTCCAATGATTTTGACAATGTGTTTATAATAATAACTAACTCAAACTTAAATATGAAATTAACTAAAGTATATAATTACAAAAAATGTCATGTTAACTATGCAATTACTCTCCTTATATTATAATAACCAATTTATTTATTCACTAGACTAGAGTTTATACTTTAAAAAAATTAAAAAGGGAATTATTAATATTTGAGTTATTATTTTGATAGTTTTTATATTCATTATACTTAAATCGAAGACGTATTTTATGAATTTTGATTATACTCCTTTTAAAATTGTTCTTTTCATGTGGTATGTCATAGAATAAACAACAGGTATACAAATAGTAAAGAATATCTATTTTCTATATACATTATGATCATTAGGTCATTAAAATAATGATTGCATATTTAGATATTTTAATTATTTGGAGGATCTCTATCACCTATTCTTAGACAACACGTTTTTTAAAGATCCATTATAACCACATTTGAAATTATAATTGTTGGGAAACTATTCATGATCGAATCATAGATGCATCAAAAATATAATTTTGATTATTTTGTAATCATATCTCTTTAATTAAATAACTTAAAAATATAAATCATAAATAAAAGCTTGAATTATACTTAATTTGAATTTTTGCAAAAAAATTTCTTCTTGAGTTGTTAACTATAAGAAAAAGAACTCAAACTAACACTCTCCACAAAGTAAAGAAAAAGAACTCAAACTATTTTGAGAGGAAAAGATATAAGTATTAACTCCCTTATATTTTTCCTCTATTTATGGAAAAAGACACAAGAGTTTTTTTTTATTAAAATTAAACTTCTTAATTATAATAATGTTTAACTTTAATTATAATTACAATTTAACTTAATAAAATCAAATATTTCATATTTGATTCCTAGAGTTTCTCAAACTTCTTAATTAAGTCCATCTTAATTTAAGTTATTTTTTCTCTTTTAAAATACTATTTATGTATGATCCATTAGGTTCCTAATATGTTGAAAATAATTATAAATTATAATTATAGTTAGATAAATTACAAAATTGTAAATTTATCTTTAATTTTTAATTAATTAGTTTATAATAATAGATTAAGATTGACATCTTGTGACATGTCATAACCATCCAAAACTTTGGAATGTGTAAGATGGTTTGACTCAACCTACTCATGCATGGTTATACTTTATAATTTAACTTTTTTATCATCTAATGTTCTAATTAGACATAAGGTATGAAATTAATGTGTACTCTTTTAAATCTAATCATCTTTGTTCTTGTTAATTAGTAATTGATTTATAATTGATATTTAAAAAATAACTTTTCAAATATTAATTCACTTTGACTAGAAAATTTCTTATATTACTACTAATTAAGAGTAATAAAATATTCTTTGTAATTACTTTAGAGTGATAAATTCTTTATTGACTTAACCAACTGGCTCCATATGATTCATAATATATCTAAGTACTACTAATTGACATACCCTAAATATAACATATCATAAGTTCTATCAAAACATAGTAATTCTCACATGAAATACTTTGATAATCTTAAGTCAAAAGATCAATTATACAATTATCATAATGAGGAAATTTACAAAGAAAAAACGTAAGTAATATGCTATTTGACATCCTTATAATCAGGCTAGTTTTGTGAACTTATTCTTTAATAAGCACTCATAAGTTTATTTAAGTATCTTTATATTTTAATTCATAAGATCAATTACTTTCTTCATAAGAAAGAACATAATATATAATAGTTTTGTTGTTCTAACAATATTTTGTCTTAACGAAACTATAACTAGAAACAATTTAGAAATAATTCACAAATGCAAATTAAATCTTATAATCATGATCTCATCATATTTTCAATTGTACAATAATTATTCCATGGATTTAACCTTTAATATTAAATAATTAAATAATCAACAAAAGGACATAAAGATAAATAGTGCCTTTCAATTAATTTTTTCACAAAATATACAACCAACCAATGGATTATATGATATATACTAATAATTTTTCACTTGTACTAAATCAATCGCTTAAGTAGCTTATGCCATATCTCAATATGACAATCATACTACAATTGGGACAGTGGTTTAGTGAGAGAAATTTACAAGATTATCTATAGTGAGCACTTGTTTAAATCTTACAATCTCGTCTTAATTATCATCATAATTAAGAGAAACTACGTAGATGCTTACTTAGATCCTTGATGAGAGCTTAGCTCCTTTCATATGCACAGTTAATCAAATATTCTATAATAAATTACTATTTCAATAATGCAAGAAACTATATCAAGTTCATTAAAGAACTTACAGATCCAAATAATCATTTCCACTAAAAAGAAAAATGTATTATGACTTGATTAGCAATTAATGCTACTTTGAAACATTTCCGTTCTCAAAATAATATCGTTCCAAGTAAAATATACATTAAGTAGAACTTACTCCTAAAGTTAATATCCATATTTTGAACTCAAATATCAACTCATACATAGAATAAAAGATATCTTTAATACTTCATAAGTATCAAATGTATTAAATGTTAAATACCCTTAGTATATTATTATGTACTTGAATAGAATAGGTAAACAACTTCTACATCTATCTCCATAGATCTAATTCTTATAATTAATTTGTTACCTTTTCATATCCAATAAGAGTTTTTCTTTGACTATCATATTTTCAATAATTAAAAATATGAATTTTTGTTCCTTATGAGTTACATACTTCTATTAAAGAGTACACCTATACTCTTATGACTCTCTTGTAGATATGATAAATCCATAAGCATTTCTAAAGCAAACTCTTTGAATTCATCATGAAAGTGAATCTTTCAATAAATCATAACTTTTCAATTACATGTCAAATATATAAATTAATGAACTAGTTCTAATTAGATATGTTTTCAAGAGATTTGAACCTTTTCAAAATTTATCTTAATCTCACTACTTATCCTAAGAACCATTGACCTATAAGTATTCATTGAAATAAAACTTTTGTTTGATATGATACATAACATTATATCTAACCTTTTGTATATCTTATATAATCTTATTATCCAATTTATTTTTAAACTTATTGGATAATATATACTTGATCGAATTTATTTCATGAGTAGCCAAAATTTAATACTGCAAGTGCATGGTATAGCTGTAGTTAGTACCGACAACTACAAGTCGATCCCATGAGACGGTAAGTACTAATAATTACTATTATTCTATTATCTAGCTTACAAATTGGTTGTGGTTGAATTAATGAAATTAAAATTAAACAATTAAAGTAAACAAGCAACATAATTTAAAAGAAAGAATTGACGACACTAAATTAATTACCAATATCAGATAATTAGTACCTAGGCTTTGAATCCCCCTAAACCCTTAACCAATTGATTATTTGTCATACAATGATGTTGTTGATTAATTAGACCGTGGAGATTCCTAAGGTATGCTAGTAGCTAACCTTGGGTCCACTAATAACTAATCCTAAGATCTTTATTCGAATTACTCAGGTTAAAACTTATAGGATTGTGTTACTGTATTATGAATCTCTCTATTAGGCTTGACCCTAATTCAGAAGATTTATATCATCCTATCTCTAGGATTGCAATCAACTCTTTCCAATTATCGTAGATCTATTCAAACGTAAGATTTCTCAATCCCTAAGTATGAAATCAAACTAAAGTCTAAAAATTAGATTAATAGATAATAAATAAAACAGATAATTGGATCTCACTAATCAATAACCACAATTTCATTAACAAAAGAATCAAAACATGTCAAAGTATTCAACTAGGGTTCATCTGACCTAGATACTAACAGAGAATTTAGCTATACATTGGCGAACATGAAATCATATTCATATAAACAGAAAACATAATAGAAAACATCAAAATCATAATTCTAAATCTCCCTGATTGTTCTCTATCATGTATATGACAATATAGACATCCGATCTTGTGTTCTGATGGATCTGTGAATAAAAATCGTACCATTTCTGATCCTTAAGCTTCAAATCACCTCTGGAATCGCCTCTAAATTTCCCAAAATAGTGCCAGCTGCTTTCCCTCCTGATTTGCCTAAAAATGTTACTTTTATATGAAAATCTAGGTTTTAAGGTTATAGACGGTTGTGTGAACGATTGTGCACAGGAATGTGTATAATTGGACATAGCCGAATATCGTTAAAATGCATGGGAGTGAAAAAGTACGAGGTCGTGCACTTCTTCAAGATTGTTGATTTTTTGTTTTGCGTCATGTTTTCTTCTGAATTCCTCTCCTTTAAGTCCATAAAGGCAATTATCACCTGTAAACACACTTGAATCATATTATGTACCAAATATATGATAAAAGTATAAAATATCAAGCAAGAATACATTAAATATGGCGTAAAAATATAATCAATTAACCATCTATCAAATATCCCCACACTTAATTTTTTGCTTGTCCTCAAGCAAACTATAATCAAAATTATAAATTTCATAACATCAATCTATCATCAGTCTCAACCTTTCCATTTATCCTATACATCATTATATCATATTGAATCAAATTAACATGCAATTAGAATCAAGTTGTCATAAAACTAACTTCCTAAGTAATATTAATAATAATCACATCAACAATCACGTTGAAATCAAAAGCATACCTCTTTACACCCTCAATAGGATTTCTCTCAATGTGCTCAAGTGTTTAGGATGAAAAGTGTTGAGACTCTTAATCAATACATAGCAGGATCCTTACTATAGGCTTGCAGTAAAATCACAGCTCCACCATTTATGTACAAACTAGAAACAAAAATCAAAAGGGCTTTATAAAGGTTGTATTAGGGCTTAGGTAAGGTATGAATGAGGGTTAAAAGTGAAGGAAATTAACTCACAAAATATTTCAAGACAAACTTGTTACAAATACATATAAGTTCTTTCAATGCAACTATATTGGCACAACTTACTTTTACTTCTTTTACTTTTATATGCTCATGTTTTTAATCAATTCAAGCATTTAGAACCATAATTTTGTTAATTCAAGAAGACTTTACTTCTTCTATTGATTTTGATGAAAGTCAAATAATAATAATAATAGAAGCGTGTGAACTGTTTTGATGAATTTGTTAAGTGCGCAGATAAATATAAGTGGCACAAATCATCAAATCGAGACGATAATTAAAAGCTGAATAAGACGAATCAGACGAAGTGATCAAGTCTAAGACATCAGATGAAGCGTAAAGCATATGAAATTAAGCAAAATGATGTAATTGAAGAATGTGCTCAAAACGTCAGTTAGTTGGAGTTGGCTACAGGACTCAACTAATAACAGATTTTATAAGACTCGACAAGCAGTTTTCTCAAGACGACCATTGGAGACTTAGGCTATAAATATTAGTCGTAGTCGTAAACTTTAAATTTAATTTTTGCTGTACAAAAATACTTAGAGAAATTATGTGCTCAAGTGCTTATACTGTGAAAAATATTCTGAGAGAAAAGAAAGAAAGAAAGAAAGAGAGAAAATACATCTGTAACGTAAGTGTGAAAACTCAAACAATATCTTTCGAGAGGAAAGAAGGCTAGGGCCTGAAGAGGCTAAGGAAGCAGATAAAGAATACTTTGTGAAAGAGACCTGAAGAGGCTCTGAAAGTGTAGAAATAA
>JANQAP020610379.1:0-13923 GCA_026874005.2 Erythroxylum coriaceum | reverse complement strand
GGATAACGAGCCATTATGTTTTCTTTTAGTTAAGAAAATAAAATGATTTTTATTGGTTGATTAATTGTGAAAAAGATTTTGTAAATGCATATGAAATATTTTATGTTCATAGAAGACATGTTTTGAAAATGTGCCATTTGGGCAACATGTTTACAAGTTATGAAATGCATGTTATATGGCTTTGGTTTGGTCCCTTAAGTATGTCAAGTGCACTTTGACTAAAGGCTTCTCCCACCTGCCTACTAATGGCATAGAGCTCCTTCATGGACTCCTATAAGTTCACAGCTACACAAAACCATTTTGTAGGAATGCGATAGTACGTTCTGTTCACGGCTACACAGGACCCTTATGGGAAATGTGTAGTATGTTCTGTTTTTAGACCTACCTAAACCATTTTGATGTGTTTATGTGTTCATGATATATTGACAAGATTGATGCATACATAAATTGTTTTATTGTGAATTTGGTTGAAAATTTAAGAAGCATGTGTTTTATGATTCAATAAGAATTTTTTTATGACAATGAACGTTTTAAATAGTTTTGCTTGTTATTCATTATAAACTTGTTACCTACGAGCTTTTAAGCTCACCCCCCCTTTTGTCCCATCTTTAGGTGAAGAAAATGAGATCGAGTGAAAGAGAATCGAGGCATCACACCAAATTTTGCATCTTTTGTGTTTAAGCTAGATTTGTAACCACAAGGCTTTAGTTGCATTTTGAGCAAATTACTGTTCATGTATCTTTTTGTATTTTGGGCATTTTGAGATATTGATGTATTGTGGCTGAAAATGCCCACTAAAGCTTTGTAAAAACTTTTATATTTTGATGTCAATGAAGTATGTTTGTGTTTTTCGGATGGTATGTCAATTTTGTTCATTTCATTTTTTTCAAGTTTTCCATAAGGGTGAGAATTTGTGTTCTAGTTTTGGGGGAAATACTGTATTGATTTAGGCTGAATTAGATGAAGCTGCTTCTTAGAAATTGTAGATTACTTTTCTAGCTTTCCAATGATATATAGTATGAAATTTTTGGACATTGGAATTGAGAGATATGAGCATTATAAGTGGTGATGTTGCGTAGGAAGTATGTACATGACAGCTATGATGAATAATAAGAGTTTGTGTCTATGATGACATCATATTGTCTTAAGAGTTGCATCGTCTTAAGTTGATTTTGCTTCGTCTACTTTTTGCTTTTTCTACTTTTTGCTTCGTTTACTTTTTGCTTCTTCTACTTTTTACTTCTTTTACTTTTTGCTTCCTCTACTTTTTGCTTCTTCTATTTCTTCTACTTTTTTCTTCTTCTACTTTTTGCTTCTTTACTTCTTCTACTTTTTGCTTCTTCTACTTTTTGCTTCTTTTGCTTATGGCATTCGTTTGTTTATTGCATTCGTCTGCTTTTGCATTCATCTGCTTTCTGCCTAAATGACCGAAACTTCTTCTTCTGTATACTGTTCATTTGGTATCGTCTAGTCCATCTTTGACCCTTTAAACGATAGAATTTGTTCCTAAGGTCTTCAAGAAAGTTAGAGATCTATAAGTCCTCTTTCAAACCAGCTAACAAGGATCTTGATCCGATACCTATGGCAAAAGTTATGCTAGTTGCCCCAATAAAAAAAGGTTCAATATGATTGAGGACAGAACCAAATTGAATGATTTTGGTGTCATTAGAGACTTAAGACAAGGGGGAACAACTGTTCAGAAGAGCTCCAACTGAAATCCCACTTTGAGTTTTCCCATAAATATGTTCAAAAATAGGAAAAGTGAGTTTTTTTTTTGGATTGGCTATTGTGGGCACGCCACCTTTGCGGGATGCGCATCCAGATGTCACTTAGCACGTCGGGCATATGACTCACAAGGGCGGGGTCCCAATAGTTCTGGGTTGTGACATGGTTCATGTTGAAGTTCATGATGAACTGTGAAAAGCTCGAACTTAAAGACTACAGTATCATATCAACGCTTAACTCATGGTCTATGACAAAACCTAATTGGGCTAATTTTTCAATATACCCAATCATCTTCAACAGATGTAGGTTGGCTGAAGATCCTTCTGTCATCTTGCATTGAAACAGTGCCTTGGAGATTTGATATTTCTCGACCCTACTTTGTGCACGAAATAACTCCTTGAGATGCAGTATCATAGTAGGTGCATCCATGTTCTCATGATGTCTCTAAAGTTTAGGAGACATACTAGCCAACATCACACATGTAGTTTGTTTAACGTCATCTATATAACATTGATATTTCTCCCAATCTTCATCAGTTGCATCTAAATAAGGTTCTAATAGAGCAAGAGTATTAAGAATGTATAACTTCTTTTCTTGCTTAAGAACTATTCTTAAGTTTCATAACCAGTCTGAAAAGTTGGGTCCAGTCAACTTGTTAGCATCCATGATGCTCCTCAATGTTAGGTTGGTACTTATCTTCAAATTCAATAACCGAAAAAATTAAAAGGAACAAATATTAGTTTATATCCAAAATCAAATAACATAAGGACTTCAAAATTATTTAATTACTTCCATTATTTTTAATCAAATTTATAGCCCACACTATTAAATTAATAAATTATCAAATAATTTCTTAATGGACTAGGATCTAATTTAAAATTAGTTGATCTGGAGTTTGGTCAACAAACCAACTAAATTTAGATTAGGTAGAAAACTACTTTTCAATCACATCTTATGTGATTCCGATAACTATTAGGTGACAACTCTTTGCCATAATATATCATATATATTATTCTTAACCCTGCCTCTAAATCCATATGATCATGAGTTTGCTCATCCAGATCATACAAATTTAGTTAACTAGGACTCATTAATTTAATATAAAACATATTTGGGTTAAAGTCATTGAGTTTACTCAACAAGCTAAACAATAAACATAATTATGGTTTTATTCTCAAATAATAAAAGGCAACTATTATTTAACTGAGGGATTTAAAATTTCAAAATTTTCCAATCTCATAAAAATAATATAATCTCATTATATTTATAATTTCAAGCATAATCTAATTATGAAAGAAATTATTTTAAAAAATATTTGCTTGATTCTAATTATTGATTTGATAACTAATTTAATTTAATAATTCAAATATTGAAAAATTAAACTAAATTCAAAACCTTTTCCTAATAAAAATTCCCTTTGAAAATAAATTTTCAAAATTGGAAACACTTCATTTAATTTTATTAGGAGTATATAAAAATTAGGTTTTTAAAAATATTAAAATCAATTAAAAGAGGGATGGGAGGGTACCTGGCGCGTGCAATGCACGCGGGTGCTTGCACTGCATGATCCACGGTCAACAAGGAGGGTTGATTGGCACGTATAGTGAACATGCCAATCACGTTTGCTACAAATCGCGTGACTTACACATGCCCATCGTCTTCTCTAGAATCTTCCACCTACTTCTGCAACTACCTCCCTCCCACAATTTTCAAATCGATGCTTATTGATGTCAAAACCTATCTACTTGTTTTACAACTAAAAACTGCAAGTGAACGGGTCTTGACTTGTAGTTTAAAAGAGCTGATATCGATCCCACAGGGATTAATGCCCAGACACCACTTAATTTAGATAAAACTTTGTTTAAGAAATGAAATTGTTAAAAGTAAATAATCTGGAAAATTAAATTAAAATTAAAAGACTAACTCAAAATAATAGATAATACCAACATGTAGAAAAATAGAAATTCAAGAATCTAAAGACTAGAGATTATTTTTTCCCTATTTTGTCTCCCACCTATTTTACTGATTGAAGTGTGTCTCACCCTAGATTTTCGAATATAATAACTACCCTCTCTCAAAGTGTAATTAATTGTCCTTAATTAAATTTAAGGGAATCAATTGGACGATCTCTTAATCTACCAAATGACTCAACCTATTCAACTAATTATTAAACTATCTTTTGGGTGAACAATTGACTAGCCAAGATCTCTCTTCTAACTATTCAATTAATGTGATAATTGTAAGTCTATAGGTCATCAACTCTCATTGTACAGCCCTACACAAATTTATCTTACTCACTCTCTGGATTTGTTGTAAGATAACAATTTAAATCAACAATTATCAAAGACAACTTCATTCAATTCATCAAAATAGGTGTTTTGACAAAATAGTTTAAAAACAATCCCTAAAACTAAATCAGCCTAACATGGTGTCCATAACATCATCAACATTCAGATAAACCATTTTACAAAGAATAGAAGAAGTAAAATTGACAAAAAATTGAATAACAAGATTCCTTCTCTTCTTTGCCAAAATTTGGAAATTTTGGTGTTGATGTGCTATTTTGCCCAATCTTGATGATGATTCTTGATTTCAATCCTTCCACAAGGCTCCAAACATATGTCCTTCATTCTAAAAATGGTCTTTCTACAGAAGGGTTTTTGTCCTCCCCCAAGATGAAGGCTTAATGATGCTTACATAGTCCAAAAGCCATACGTTTAATGAAGTCTCATGTATTGTCTCATATTAAGATTCCCATGATCGTAGGAAGTGGTCATAGATGCACTCCTCTTTTTCTTCTCCTCTTGATTTCTAGCTCAATCTCCAAGTTGCTCCATCTTCCTTCCTACACAACAAATAGTCAATTCTTACCCTAAATTAACATCAAACACAAAAGAACAACAATGGAAATCAAACTAAGCAAAACTATACAAAATGAATCCTAAACTATAACAAAAATCAACAAGTATGCAAGAAAACACATGCCAATTACATAGAAAAACATAGACTAATGCACACCTATCAACATCCCCACACTTGAATCTTTGCTTGTCCTTAAGCAAAATAAATACAACCACTCAATTCTATCATTTCACCTTCATAAAGATCAAAGTATACAATCCCTCAAATTCAGGTCAACTTAAATATCAAGTTAATACACATATCATGACTACTTTTTCATTGATGTACATAAGTTAACTCAACAATTGACACCATCACTCAAAGATAACTCAACAATTGACACCATCACTCAAAGATAAGTAAAGATGCAAAATGAATTTTCCTCATGGTTTTCACTCATTTCTCTCAAGTGTTTAATGGTTAGTGTTTCGCTCAAACTTCCTATAAGAAACTACACTACCATAGGCTTGCTAATACACTAATTCTCTTCTAGAATGATTACATGCATAAATAGATCAGAAGGACTTGTTTAGGGTTGTAATGTAGTAAGGGTTAAGGTGGGTAAAGAGGGAAAATTGGGTTAACCACAAGCATTAGTAAAGTAAAAAGCGGATAAGATTGTGATAATCAAAACTTACTTTAAGATATACAAATGAAACTAATACTCTGTACTTGTTTATGCTACTCAATTGTTCTTTCTTTTTTTCATTTTTCTTTCTTGTTCTTAATACATGGAAGAGCTATGACTCGAAATAGCACTATATATAATGTAACTCATAAGCAGAAGTATACTCAACTCATTTATGTAATAAAAATTTCACAACGATCCTAACTAATGTATTACTTAATACTCTACTAGGCTTGTGAATGGGTAGGTTAATAAGGTTTAAAGTTTTAAAATCTCGGGTACTTTTAAGAATCAAAAGGTTAAGGCTCAACGAGGGTAGCAAGGGATAATATAAAAGGTTGGTCATTTAAGTCAAGGGTTAAAACAAGGAAAAGGGCCTAAATCATCTCTATTAAGCATGCATCCAGTAGACTGAAACCGATTCAAAGCAAGTTCTGAAGGTAGTAACCTAAAGAAGTAACACTCAACAAAGAAATAGAATGACTATGAATGGAATTATATGGCTCAACCCTCACTTTGGCTCAAATGAAAACTCATTATGGATCTCTACACTACCTCATTGTTTAAACGTCAATTTGTGACTAAGCTTATATACCCCACTACTTTTCATCACTCTTTATGGTTCACCCTCTACTCAAGTAACCTAATCCGAGTTCAATCATGCATTCAATCTAATTCCGACTAGTAAGACAGAATTTTATGGCAATATTTATCAGAGTGATTCAGGTATGGTTTCATTGTTGACATAAAGCACAAATAATATGCCTAAACATGCATCCTATCTAGCAAAATGCAAACAATGTAATTACGAAAGTCAAAGTCACCTCCCCACACTTAAAGTTCACATTGTCCTCAATATGACAAGTCAACCACCAAGTAAAGGAAAATGACCTTAAACCAAAAAAAAGACATTGAACACACAAATTACATGAAACCAAACAAAAAATGCAACTAACCTAAACAAAAGAAAATGGCATGAAACCAAACAAAAGATGAAATTAAACCAAACAAAAGAAATAACATAACGCCAAATAAACATGAAATTAAATAAAAACAAATGAGAGAAACAACTAAATTAAAAAAAGGAAAAGGAAAAGCTTATTCAGATGATGGTGGTGACGATGTTGGTGAAGGAGCTTCAAAGTTGTTCCTCTGAAAAAAGTTGAGGAACCTCTTCTTCAAGCTGCACTACTCCTTATGAAATTTTCGCATTTGGGTGCCGAGCTTGTTGATTTAGGAAGTCATTTATTGACAAATGGCAGCCATCTGGTCGAGGATTTGTTAAAGTCGGTTGACCTCCACTAGTGCACGCAGTTCCTCCTCCACTGCTTCTGCCTCTAGCTCTAGCATTGCTCGAGATCTGGAGGGCATCCCTCCTGCTCCTCACTACAGTGCGCATCTCAGGATCTTAGAATTCGATAGAATGGAACTCCAAAATCTCAAAATGTCTCAAATATGATATGTCAAACATATCATGTGGAGATGTATAAATTCTCCATATTAACATTATAAAACACACCCAAAGCACAAGCAATATGAGACATCCCAAAAAAATGAACTCTGTTTATTAATAACACTCATTATTGATCGAAAAATCCTGTAAGGTGTGTTGATTTTAATTTTTCAATCCATGCACCATAAAAAGAACAGTTCTTTTGCTAAGCATTTGTTTCTTTCTATTTTATTAAACACAATCAGACATATAAATTTGTGTAAAATTAGATGCTCAACACTTCGGATTAAGGAATTATGTGCGTTGTATGAGTCGAAATGTTCCTCACCTGTGAGAGTGCTCCAATAAGAATCAATATCAAAATCACCATGACCATCTACAACTTTTGCATTCAATAAATTGAAAATTTGACGCATAACAAGATAATCAAGTTTAAAAACATTTCCGCCTAACCTAAATCAAAACACATCCATTTTTGGGTTATGCTAGACTGTTTTGAAGAAGTCTAGGGTTATAGTAACATAAATAGGTACATCACACCAAATAATCCTACTCCACCCTATGTTTGCAGCTAATTGCTCAAGTTGTCGTCTCACTCATATGTTCTCTAGCAATTCAAAATCAAAATACCTGGGAGTGACTATTTGTCTATTTCTAAGGTCATAGAAATGTGTACCTTCTTCTTCCGAGTAAATCAGGAAGGGAGAGCGGTAAATCGTCGCTAAATTACGCTTGCCTTCCCCGAAAACCTCATAGTGTAATTCATCAATCGAGCTAGTTAGTCTCTGAGCCATCCTCGTCCTTGGTGCCATTGTAAAAGGAAAATCTACAAAAATGAGAGAAAAAGAGTGAAGTTCGAATTTTAGAGTGAGAGAGAGCAAAATCTTACCCAATCTTTGTGTGTTTAAATGATTAATGTATGAAAAGATGAAAGGATTGTAAGAATAATGAAAGAGTTAAAGATAATACAAAGAATCTAGAGAAAAATTAAAGATTTTAGAGATTGGGAGGAGAAAATTTAGTTGGTTTGAGAGAGAAGAAGGTGAAAGTGGGTGGAAAAAGACATGGATGGAATTGTGGGAATTCCCATGATTGTGGGATTTCTCTCCAGAAACTTTCTGGAGAGCTTTCCCATTATCATCGGAATCACCACAATTCCCACAGTCGTGGGTTTTCTCTCCAGAAACTTTCTAGAGAGCTTTCCTACGATCGTGGGAATCATGTGGGAATTGGTGATTCTCACAAATCCAAACCTCCTTCCAATCTTAATATTACTTCTTCATGATCCCACAACCTACAAACACATCAAATTAATATCATTAATATAAAATTTAAAAAGAAAACAAATTGAAATTTTAACAAAAACCAAATTAACATCAATCAAATTCAAATCAAACATAATCATAACTAAATAAATCAAGTAAACAAATAAACAAAGACAATCAAAAGAAAATAAACTATCATAGGTTGCCTCCCACGCAGCACTTCTGTTAATGTCGGTAGCTCGATGCTCTTCCTTGGAAACTCAGCCAGGATCAATTATAAACGGCTTGCTTCCACCTTTTTCGTTCACTATTGATTTTGTAGCCTGTAAGTAAGCTACAAATTGTAAAATAATCAAAAGGATAACATGGATAACATTATGAAAATCGATTAAGCTCAATAATGTCTTTTTTCGAGTGAACTGTCAATATAAGAGGGAATAACAAAACTCCCTGAATCATCCATTGAATCCAATAGTTTGTCTTGTACGAAGTGAGTGCTTTCTTTCTTCCTTAATCACCTTTGTCTCCTCTGCTTCTTCCACTACCTAAATAGAGACTTGCATAACTTCTTCAAACTCGGTATCTGTTGTCATCTGTTTTTTGTCCTTTTTTTCTTCAGAAGATTCGAACACACCAATTATCCTAAAAGAGCTACTATCCTTTGGATTCTTAAGTACATCATTCATGCTGAATGTCTCTTAATCACCATCAATCCAAAAGATAAAATTCCTTTCATGAACATCTACCTAAGATTTTTCAATATTCACCTTTAGTATATCAAGAACTGGTGAATAATAGGAAGGGTTAGCATTCTTTTCTTCAATCTTTGTTTTCGTCTCTTGTTCTTCAATAAAGTAGGGTTTAGCATGGTGTTCCACTGGTTCTTCTAGCTCTTCCTCATTCTTAAGTGTGATAGCCTCATATTACTCTTCTTGATGTAATTCCATATTTCTCAGAGATTCTTCCGCACTTCTTTTACAAAATTCATGGGAAAGCAGTCTTATTTGAATCTCCAGGTTATGAATAGCATGATTTTCAAGAATTTGATTGAATTTCTTTTCTAGTCTCTTCTAACTTTCCTCCTGGCTGGAAAACATCCTCTTCTAGTTCTTTTCTTGAGCTGTTAGTTTGCAACCAAACATATCCGTAAACTTGTCCAACTTACTCTCCATCGCTCCAATTTGATCTTGCTGAAATTTAAATAGGTCTTGATGTCCCATGTGAGTACTTGCATTGTTGGACCAATAAAAGTCTAGGTGGTTCTGCCATCCTGCAGTGCATATGTTCTAATAAGCATCGGTACTTCCCCAACCATATTGTGCCTCATTGTAATTTGCAAAAGTTCCTTGCTTCCTTTAATAATTGTCTTCCATCATTGTTCTTTCTATTTCTTCTCAGTATCTATCTCTTCAAATGTCTCATTGCTCATTCTAAGATGTCTTGATGTGTTACCAAATTTGGTTGATCTTTGCGTGTTCCTTGTGTTCATGCACCTGCAAATAAACAAGGAAAAGTATCAAAAACTCTTAAATCAAAGTAATCTAAATTAAACAAGATGTTAAATAATCAATCCCCAGAAACGGTGTCAAAAACTTGTTGATAGTAAAACCTATCTACTTGTTTTATAAAAGAGTGGATATCAATCCCACAGGGATTGATGCCCAGACACCACTTAATTTATATAAAAATTTGTTTAAGAAACAAAATTGTTAAAAGTAAATAACCTAGAAAATTAAATTAAAATTAAAAGACTAACTCAAAATAATAGACAATACCATCGTGTAGAAAAATCAAAATTCAAGAATCTAAAGACTAGAGATTACTTTTTTCCCTATTTTGTCTCCCTCTTATTTTATTGATTAAATTGTGTCTCACCATAGATTTCCTAATGTAATAACTACCCTCTCTTAAGGTGTAATTAATCTTCCTAATCGAATTTATGGGAATTAATTGGACAATCTCTCAACCTACCCAATGACTCAACCTATTCAACTAGTTATTAAACTATCTTATGGGTGATCAATTGACTAGCCGAGACCTCTCTTTTAACTATTCAATTAACATGATAATTGTAAGTCTATAGGTCTCCAACTCTCATTGTATAATCCTACACAAATTTATCTTACTCAATCTCTCGATTTGTTGCAAGATAACAATTTAAATTAACAATTATCAAAGACAACTTTATTCAATTCAACAACAAAGGAGTTTTGCCAAAATAGTTCAAAAGCAATCCCTAAAACTAAATTAACCTAACATGGTCTCGATAAGATCATCAACATTCAAATAAACCATTTTACAAAGAATAGAAGAAGTAAAATTGACAGAAAATTGAATAACAAGACTCATTCTCTTCTTTGTCAAAATTTGGAAATTTTGGTGTTGATGTACTATTTTGCCCAATCTTGATGATGATCCTTCATTTCAATCCTTCCCCAAGGCTCTAAAAATATGTTCTTCACTCTAAAGATTGTCTTTCTACAAAAGGGTTTTTGTCCTCCCCCAAGATGGAGGTTTAATGATGCTTAAATAGTCCAAAATTCCTAAGTTTAAGGAAGCCTCGCATATTGTCTCAAATTATGATTCCCACGATCGTGGAAATTGTCATGATTCCCACGATCGTGGGAATTAGTCATAGATGCACTCCTCTTTTTCTTCTCCTCTTGATTTCTAGCTCAATCTCCAAATTTTTCCATCTTCCTTCCTACACAACAAATAATCAATTCTTACCCTAAATTAACATCAAACATAAAAGAACCAAAATGGAAATCAAACTAAGAAAAACTATACAAAATGAATCCTAAACTATAACAAAACTCAACCAGTATGCAAGAAAACATATGCCAATTACATAGAAAAATATAAACTAATGCACACCTATCAATGATCCCACGTCTACTTCCCTCACATCGTTGTCCCACGTTTCCCTAACTTGTCTCCAACTGACACCCGTCTCCCATGTTTCCTTGAACTACTTCAATCATTGACAGTTAGCGATGTTTCACTGCTGGTTGGACATTTCTCAGGTGGTTTTTAAGCCACTTATTTATGTAATCCATAAATGCAGTAATCACAAACAAGACAATCAGAAAATCGTAAGTGTAGAGAAAACAACATTTTCAGATCTTTAATAAGCAACACATAGAGAGAAGGGTTGGGTTTTTAGATCGCACATTTTGATTTATCTTTTAAGGTTCCAAAAAAATTGGGTAGAAATAATTCCTAAATTGAAAACACAAGGGGTTTAAGAACCAATTCATGACAGCATAGAAACAATTTCCAGAATCACATTAAACTACAAACAATAGACGCAAAATAAATTTCAAAATGAATATGTAGGCATCAGATGCAATGTATCGCATGAACTACATAGACAGAACTAATATCACAAAAGTAGGGAAACAATTTCCAAATACATGCATGTGAATTAAGTTATCAAAAAAATTATAAAACATGCGCAAGCACAATTTAGAAATAGACAACAAATAGTCTTAGGAAGATAAAACCAATAACGTAAAAGAGTAATTTTTATCAAAATCAATAACAATCAAGCACTTAATCCAAGTTAAACACCTAATGGAGGCTTTGATACCATTATCCAAAGAGTCCACAGAGGCTCGAAATCGGCAAAGAGATAAAATAGTGTTGTATTTTCTACCATCTCTGTGGACTCATAAAGATCCCATAGATTCCTTCTTCCTCTAGGACCCTTGGATGAGCTTTGAGGAGGACTTTCATTTCTTCTAGGATTGGGTGATTGAGGAGGGGTATGAATATCTTTATGCCTATCCTGGTCAAAATCTCCAGCTATAGGAAATGAAACACTTTCTTCATTTTTAGAGACATCCCACTTCCATGAACTTTCTTCATCAAAATCAACATCTCTATTAATTACAATCTTCCCATTGGTAGGATTAAACAACTTATAGCCCTTAGAATTATAGCTGTAGCCAATGAAGACATGTTTTTACTTTTATCATCTAACTTTGATCTCATCTCTTTAGGAACATGAGCATAAGCTATGCTTCAAAAAATTCGCAAATGAGAAACACTTGGCTTCTTACTGCTCCAAGCTTCTTGAGGAATCATCCCATGAACACTTTTAGTAAGGGATAAGTTAGACAAGTATAAAGCATAAGTGATAGCTTCGACCTAAAACTCCTTAAGCATATTCTTGCTCTTTGCATGCTCCTTGCCATATTGAGATTATATCTATTCTTACGTTCCATAACTCCATTTTTTTGGTGGAGAGTATGGAATCGTAAGAAAATGATGAATGCCTTTAGCTTCGTAAAATTTGTTGAACTCCAAGGAAGTGAACTCTCCCCCTCTATCCGTCCTCAAAGATTTTATAACAAATCCTCTCTTTTTTTCAACTTAGGCTTTGAACTTTTAAAAAACTCCAAAAGCTTCATCTTTCCTATTCAAAAAATAAACCCAAGTTTTGCGAGAAAAATCATCAATGAAGAGTAAGAAAAGTTTGCTTTACCATAAAAAGATGGCTTAATTGGGCCACAAATATCGATATGAACAAGTTGAAGTGACTTGATGGTTCTCGGGGTGGACTCTTTTGGAAAAGACTTTCTCACTTGCTTTCCCATAACACATCCTTCATATAATTGATGGGGTTAAGTAATGAGAGGCAAACCATTCACCATATTCTCCTTTGCTAATAAATTTAATCCTCCAAATTTTGGATGACCAAATCTCATATGCTAAAGCCAAGAGAAGTCTTTGACACATGTCTTCAAGCATTTTGAGTGATCAACATTAACATTGAGCTTAAACATTCTATTCTTTGACATAGGTACCCTTGTTATTAAGTTGTGTGCTTCGTCTCTCAAAATGCAACAAGCATCTTTTAAATGGATATCATATCCATGTTTTAACAATTGTCTCATACTCAAGATATTTGCTTTCAAGGAAGGAACATAATAGACTTGCGAAATTATGGCCACCATTTTTTGTGAAGACAAGAATATCAACTTTGCCTTCAATTGAAACTTTTGAATATTGCCAAAAACAATTTCTCCTTTTTTCTTCTCATCAAGCTCCTGAATAGCTCCTTATTACCACTCATATGGTTGCTAGCACCAGTGTCAAGATACCATAAGAATTTATTTTCTTATCCTTTGTTAGCTAATAACAAAAGTAGTTCTTCTTCTTCTTCTTCTTTCATCTCCACAAGATGAGCCTCTCCTTGTTTGCTAGTAGCACTCTAACATTCATAGGAATAATGACCATATTTGTGACAATTATGACATTGAATATTAGATTTGTCATACTTTCTTCCTCCTCCTCTCTTATAGTAATAGCTTCAATGACCTCTTGAGTTTTGAGATTGTTGGCTTAACTCTTCACTATTAAAGTGATGTGTGCCTCTTCCACGACCACGATCACAATGATTTCTACCTCTTTCATAGCCTTGACTACGACCTCTTCCTCTTCCTCTTCCTTGTGAGCTAGTGGGTTCTTGCTTCGTGTCTTTCAAAGAGACCTTTGCTTTAAATGATTAAACTAGTGGCTCCTTCTTCTTCAATCTTTCTTCATAAGCTTGCAAGGATCCTTGTAGTTCATCAATGGTCATGACTTCCAAATCTTGAGATTGTTTAATAGCCACGGCAACAAGATCAAATTTTAAACCAAGAGTACGAATGATTTTCTCCAAAACATAAACATCTTCCAAATTCTCTCCATATCTCCTCATTTTTTTGATAGTTGCTAAGACTCTTGTGAAATAGTCATAGATGGATTTGGTCTCTTTCATATGTAAGGATTCAAATTCTCCTCTCAATGTTTGAAGATGCCCCTTCTTCACCTTGTCAACTCCTCGATGGGCCTTTTGAAGAATCACCCAGTGTAACCCCCCATTACCCTAGGATACGTACCGGAACGCCCGTAGGTCATTCCGACACATAACCTAAGATAACGGAGCGCTACGTGTAATTACT
>JANQAP020609809.1:0-13929 GCA_026874005.2 Erythroxylum coriaceum | reverse complement strand
TGTGCCAACATACTAACTCATTCCTTTCATGTTTAAGTTCTTTTATTTGAATATACATATCAATCAAAATATTAACACCCTAGTCATACACCTATGGAACTTGTAAGCAGAAGTTTATTATCATTAATCAATCAAAAAGGAAAACTATCACCAAGTAACCTTTCATGAAAATTCTTGATATTGTTAAAAGATCGGTAGGTTTAATTTATTGTAATACCATTTTTTAAGATTTTCTTTAACAATAACCTAGTCTTTTTACGTGAAGGCAAACATCTTATCATGAATGTCCCCCGGTTACTCAACTAGGTCATGTTTTTTATTTAGCTTGGTTGGAGTGTCAATCTAGTCTTTTGACGTGAAGAAAATCATTTTGTCATGAAAGCCCCAGGTTACTCAACTATATCATAACTCTCAATTAACTACCAGCTCTCTTCTTAACCCAATTTTCTTAAAAGGCTCAGCGGAATAGTTTTTTTTCATTTAATTTTATAGCCTACTTCATTTCTTCTTAATCAATCATTCTCATGAATGGGTACTAATAATGCTAACCAATTCAATTGACTATAATTATAAATATATACAAACAAAATTCATAAAGTGAAAGAATAGCTTTCGTATCCTAATTAACATACATATTCATCCCTAACACACTTTAAACACAAAATTCATAGGTTACTATGCCTTTACAATTTAAATGACCATGTTCAAAGCCAAACTAATTCCATTAAATTCTTTCCATTGACATATTCACACAATACACACATCACAATGCCATCATAATAAAAACTATACAATATAAATGCAAAATTCACACACAATTGATATGCAATTGCATATACATCCCCACACTTAAACAACATATTATCCTCAATGTGAAGAATAAAATAATAAAAATAAAGACAAATAAATAAGAATAAATACAATTTAGAGCAAGAATACTTATGGTGTTTTTGAGGTGATGGTGTGGGCAATGGAATTTGGAGAAACTCTATGCCATAAAATTCTAGCACTTCATTCTCTATAAAGTAAACGTAAGAAATAAAATACAAAATACCAACATAATAAAATGAAAATAAAAAATCAAACTTATCCTAACTCTTGGGTCGCCTCCCAAGCTGCGCTTCTTTCACGTCATTAGCTTGACATACTCTGCCTTCTACCCTTAACCTCAGTCTATAATAAGTGTTTTGATACCACCCTTTTCTCCACATGACTGTTTAGTAGCCTGTAAATAAACTACATATTGCAAGATAATAAGAAGGACATAATTAATCAAATTAAGAAAACCAAGTAAGTTTAGTAGTGTGAAACTTCCTAAATTGTCAAGGGAATCTAGCAGTTTGTCCTATAAGAAGGTGAATTGTTCTTCTTCTTCTGTAATCACCCTTGCCTCCCCTTCTACTTCCTTATCTTAAACAAAGACTTACTTATAATCTTCAACCTTTATACCCTCTGTAATATGTTCCTCTTCCTTTTCTTCATCCTTTAATGATTTAACTACATTAATTCTCATAAACGAGTTGCCCTCCTTTGGATTATTTAATACTTTTTTCGTATTGAATTCCACTTGTTCATCACCTATCCAAAGGGCAAGGTTGCCTTCATGGACATCTACCAAAGCTCTTCTAATACTCAAAAAGGGTCAACTAAGAATGAGTGGACAGTTTCGATCCTCTTCAAAGTCTAGCATAATGAAATCTATATAAATGATAAACTTATCCACTTTTATAGGCACATCCTTCACCACGCCAAATGGTTTCTTTATCGATTGATTTTCTAACTGAATAAGTATATAAGTTAGCTTCACATCATCTAGCCCCAATTTCCTCAAAATAGACAAGGGCACAAGATTAGTACTTGCACCTGAGTCACATAAGCATTTAAAAAATTCTAAACTATAAACTACATAGGGTATAGTAAAACTCCTCGGATCTGTCAATTGTGAGGACATGTGGTTTGTAAATATGGAGCAGAAGCTTTTCATCATAGAGACCTTTTTATTATCACCCTAAGTTTACTATTTTGATAAGATCTCTTTGAGAAATTTTGTGTACTTGTGTATGCTCTCCAAAGCTTCCACAAAGGGCAAAATAATTTACAATTTATTCAGCTTTTCCAAGAACTTTGGAAATTTTTTATCAAATATGTTCTTCTGAATTCTTTACGAGAATGATATTTTTGGTGGGTAAGGAGGGGGAATATAGGGAGGATCTTTATTCTTTTTTTCATCTTTCTTTTACTTCCCTTAGTCTTCTACAAGGTAGGGTTTAAATTGATTTTCTACTAGTTCTTCTAGCTCTTTCCCACTCTTATGTGTGATAGCCTTTAATTGCTCCCTTGGATTTACCTTCATATTGGTTGGAATGCTTCACACACTTATCATAGACAATTCATTGGCAAGCTGGCCCATTTGAACATCCAAGTTGTGAATATAAAAGGCATGATCCTTGGCTACTTGCTCAAATTTCCTTTTTAAACTTGTGAGCTTGTCCAATTTTAAATCATTTACACTAGACTAATGTTGATGAAATCTAGGTAGACGTTGATTTCTGCTACCTAGTATTATATGAGTTTGAATAAAGATTGCTAACTCCTTGACCATATTGTGCTGCCATGAAGTTGGATTGCTTCATGTTGTTGTTTTCCTTTCCACTAGGAAGCAATTAGCTCTGACATGACTCTTTTGTCTGCATAGCTCACATATGTGCTGAATTACTTTAAGTGGGGAGAAAGAGGTGGCTATCATGATGTTTAATTACTTGTTAAGGTTTGTGACCTCAGCCTTTAAGGCTGTCATTGAATCTATAGGAATCATTCCTTTTCGATCCAAGAAGGTTGACTATTATCAACTTCATTTGATGTTTAAAGGTTGCTATTGTTCGCCGTCTCTTCTAACAGGTCATATGTCACATGCACTGGTGATCATGTAATTTCTTGATAATTGGAAATGAACCCTAGCCTCATCATGTTTATGAGGTCCTTTGTTACTCTCCTTGAATTCTTTCCTTTGCAATCTTTCTTTTTATAGCTTCTTGGCATTTAGCTTTTTAGATTTCTTGTTCTTGCTTTGGGATGTCCAGAGTTATTGTTTCTTCGAATTCTTTTGTAAATTTATTTATTTATTTATTTTAGTTCAAGCACCTGTACTCATATAAGAAAAGTATTAAATCATTAAATCAAAGGAATTTAAATTGTACAAGATGTTAAAAGTCCTCAAAAATAGCGTAAAAAACTTGTTGAACAATTTTTATATATAATAAAACTCTCAACACCGGCAAGTATACGGATCGTATCTTATGGTATTTTATCATTCCCACGAGGACTATAGAAACCTAAACAATTTAAATAAGAACTTTGTCTAAGGTACTAAAAATTAAATTGACATAAATAATTGAAACTCAAACAAATATTAAAATGAAACAAATAAGAATTGATAATTGAACTACGAATGAATTTGAGATTTATCAAAGTAGAAGACTTAGGAACTATTCTATCCTTTTTTTGTTTCATTTAATCCTGTTGATTCAATTTATATTTGATCAAAGATTCCTAAAGTTTTGATTACTTTCTTTTAAGATCTAATCAAGTAACCCTTATTGAATTTGATATTTATGGAGTTGTAATCTCTTGATTCATAAAATTACTCCAAACTTATTTAATTAGAATTGAAGCAATCCTATAGATAATTAATTTCACTATCAAGGTCTCTCATCAATTGTTCATTAATCAAATAATTTTAGGCCTATTAAGTTTTCAAATCTTGTTGCACACCTTAACACTAATTACTTTGATTCACTCTCGATTTATTAACAAGTATAAGGAAGACAATTATCACAAACATTCATCATTGTATTGAAATCAACAAGAAATAAGACTAAAAAAATAGAACAATAACAATCTCTAATAGGGACCTAAAAACCAATAATCATGTTAAACATCTTAGAAATCCAAATAAATGTCCAAGAAGATGAAAGAAATAAAGGGGGAAAAAAGGAAAAACTAGTTTGTGCTTAAGCTGGAAATTTTCAATTTCTCTAAAGCTCTTTTTTATGTCTCCTTTTAATCTTCTTTGATGTAGTGCCTATTGCATTTTTTTGTATTTTTCTTGTTCTTAAATAGTTCTTGAGACTTATAGGATTCTTTCTACGGTTTCCCTACTTAATTTTGTTTTGAAAATGGCCCCAAAACATCAAAAGTTAAAAAACTTGCAAGCTAGAATAGTTGAAATCTACTGGAATTGTTGTCTGAGCATAATTATGACCAGCCTCCCTACACCAAGATGTTCTCTTTTTTTCGATTCCTATTCCATAAACTAACAAACACATCAAAAACCTCTCGAATCATTAAATTTATAACACATACAAATACTAACAATAACATAATCTAAGCCTACGCACATGATATTCATCTATGAAATACTTGAAAACACAATTAATCATCTATAAAAACATGATATAATCTACACGTATCAGTCCTAAGCCTTAAGTTCTCGTTAGTTTTAAAAGAGAAATATATGCAGTTAAAGTCTCCAATCATCATCTATGGTTCATTCATATTAGCACTAATCTCCTTAAGCCTTTTCCATAAAGGAATCATTTAGAAATTATAGTTGAAAACATAAAAAATAAGATATAGAAACAAATACAAGTTTATCAGTTATTCCCCAATAGCTACGATAGCTACCTCTAACTTACTTGGATCAAAGGCTATAATCTATCGTTGTAACGATGAGGGTGATTGGTGATAAAAGACTAACAAAATTTGAGAAACTTAGTTGTTTATAGTTATTTCCCTTAATTTCGATTTCCAAAATCCCCATAACGAAAAGGTTAGTTTCATAAATATAGTTATTAACTAGTTTTTGTTTAATAGGGCTATTAATTCCCCTAATACTCCAAACTAGGATGCTCATTTGAAGAAGGAATGTGAAGCTTTATGTTTTCTCTTAAATTTCCTCCTAGTTACTATCTAAAAACTCTTATCTAAGTTATTTCCTTTTAGCACTACTCTAAAAGGATCCCTGAGGTATTCAATGAGGTGCTCATAGATTCCTCAGTATTGGATAGAAATTCATATTGCTTTTGAGGACAAAAATTAATCTCTTGTAAGCTTGCATCCTTGATATGAGCTTCACAAGCAGCACTACTCTTATGAGTGATCTCCTTACAGTTTTGTAGAAGTATTACATCCTAATATTTAGAAAGAGGTACCATTTAGGTGGGGGGCGTGCTTTAGTTAATTTCATTTTCTACTATTTTTTGATCCACCATTAGTTGATCCTTTGGTGTTTCTTTTATCTCTTTATGATTAGTAGTATCATTTTGATTAGCATTTTGAGCGTGATCCTTCTGCATGAGTTCCATGTGATTTCTTCCTCAGAATTTTTTTCTAATTAGTTTCCAAGTTTACATTTATTATGCCTTATTAGGCATCCAAATATAAATGAGATTTGCATAGCCTTCAAACAACTTACCTTCTCATCTAATATGATTAAAAGGATTGAGTCTTGAAGAGTTTGGTTGATATCAATTAGAACATAAAATTAAGCATAAATAACCTTTTTCATAGTGGTTGTTGACTCGTAGAGACACAAAGGCTTACTAATGAAGCTTTCCAAGTTGCTTACCCATTTTATTGTCTAATATTTGATTGGAATATGATGGATGTCCAACCAGAAGGGAATTTGCTTCTACTTAAAAATGAGGAGCTTGGTGCTATGTTTAAAGAAGGGGTATCTTAAAATTATAATTCTAAAGGCTAATTTAAGCGTCTTCTGAGCTTAATTAGGAGAGCTAAATTTTAAAAAAAAAAGAAGTTCTCATTAAGTAAAACCTCTATCAATCTAAGGTGTTTCCAATACGACTAGACCTATACATTTAAGGTGGGGAAGGAAGGCCTTTTGTGTATAAAGAAATCAATCAAAGCGGCCTCCTACTTTGTAACTCCTAAATTTTAATACGTCAGAATCTATAGTTACAATTGTTTTTCCACCAAAAAACTAGGGGTGAGCAAAAATGTAGCTTTAGATATTTGCAAGAGGCACTCATAACTTGCTTTTAGATTTTCTTATTGGATACATTTTCACGAGCCTTTAAGGAAATGGTAGCTTTCAAGTTTATAACAATTTTGGCCTTTCAGGTAGTGGTAGTTTTGGGGCCTAGAACATGGATAGCCTACGAAGCTAGAGGATATTATAATAAGGAGTTAGGTAAGTTACAAGAGGGAGATAAAGGAGGAAACTCCTTAAGTACCAGAATTCAGGGGGTTAAAATTATGAAGGAAAGAAGAAAAGACAAGACATAAAAAGAAAATGAAAATATTACTAAGAAATAAAAGGAAAGAGAGTAGGAAGAGAGTGAAGGGAAGAAACTAAGAATTAAAGGGGAAAGGAAACAAGTAAATCAAGAGAGAATCCTAGGGAAAGTAGAAGAAAGGATTACCTAGGGTTAAAAAGTGAGAAGGAAGGAAAGCGTACACTACCAGGAGAAAGGGACCCAAAAAGAGAGTCAAAAAGTAAGGAAAAAAATAATAGAAGGAAGGGAAGATGATGAGGAGGAGGCACGAGTAGCAACAATTAGGAAACTAGAAAGACATAAGCATAGAGCAAAAGTACTTGGTGGCTATGCAAAGTATGTAAAAGCTAGAGAAGCTGTTTGATGTTGTTGCTTCAAGTTATATAACTAAGAATATCAATTTTGGCCCGGTCTGGCTCTATTTTGGCTTGGCATAATCGAGTCAAGGGTAAGAATTGTTTGGCCCGACTGAAACATCCAAAATGACGTCATTTTTTAACTTTTAAAAAATATATATATAAGGTTGGGCTGAGTAGGGCCATGGGCCACCCAGCCCGTGGGTTGTATAACATTCATATTTGTTAACATAGTTTTTGATGTCCTACCATAAATATATTATTGATTATATATTTGAAATGCAATAATATTTTTTATGTTCAAAAATTATGTGGAAACAAAAGATAACACGTAACTTCTTAAAATAATAATTTTTATATGTTTTTTGTCAGCCACATTAAAAAATGCTATTGAAGATAATTTTTTAAACTGAGTTGTTTAATTTTCAAAATTTTAGATACTTAATTGAATATTTTAAAAAATGAAATACTAAAATAAAAATTATAATTCATTATCTCATAAAAGAAATACTCATGACAGCTAGAGGGTAAATGAATTTTATTAACGGGTACAATTCCAATGGTCTAGTTTTTAAAACATTAGCTTTTGGCCGGTATAATGATCACTTCTCGATTCTTCCGCTCAGTGGAGATAGGTCTCTATCGCACAGATTATTTCTTTCTCCGGCCAATCTGCAAATTAATTAAAATGAGACCGAAACGAAGAACCTTTTGATTCCTCTCTTGGTCCATATATTGCAGACTGATGGTACTTGCTCATTACCTCAAATAGTCAGCATCAGTTAGAACATATTTTTGTCATGACCCTTGCCAGTCACTCTAATTCAGAATCCCTCACTACGGTTTTAGCATAGGAAATATCCGTCACAACCTAGAAAACATCCCCATAAGTACTTATAAGTAACGTTGAAATCTTCCTGAAACTCGTCCTTCTCATCGTAGACATCCGATGGCTTCAACCTCAAGACCCATCTTGCTGTTTATCATACTTCTTTCATTGACTATCTTTGCCTGTGCTAATACATGCTCAAACCATACCTTTCCCAACAGCCAAGTCTTCAGTTCCTGCGTCGACCTTCCTGTGCTACGGGCTTATTTCTACTGGAACTATATTCCATCGACTAAAAGTGTCCAACTGGCTTACCGTGCCACCCAAAGTAGTTCAGGGTGGGTTGCATGGGCAATCAACCCAGTTGAACAAGGGATGATTGGATCACAGGCTCTTGTTGCTTTTCAGAATTCTGAAGGATCCATGACTGCTTTTACAACATCAATAAATAGCTACAGCCCTTCACTTCAACCTGGAACTCTCAGTTTTGGAGTATCAAACATATCTGCAACATATATATCCGACGAGATAACCATCTTTGCAGTAGTAGGGCCACTTCAGAATGTCACTGGTGTCAATCATGTCTGGCAAGCAGGGCCGTTGTCAAATGGTAGCCCCCAGATGCATGCAACAACAGGACAAAATATTCAATCAATGGGGACAATAGATTTTGCTTCCTGAAAGAAGGAAACTTTTCTCAGGACGATGCACTAGTTAGTCATCTGTGTACAACTAGTTCTTATGAGCCAGCATCTTTTTATTTTTCTTCTAGTCCATTATGATTTTTATTTATAATGACAGCCTTAATCTCCAAAGTAAGACAGATGGGAATTCTGAATTGAAACACTTGTTATTACAACGAGTGCTTGCAACTTTCGTTTCTACTATATTTTGATCCACCTCTAGATGATCCTTTGGGTTTCTTTTATCTCTTTATGATTAGTAGTATCATTTTGATTAGCATTTTGAGCGTGATCCTTCTGCAGTTCCATGTGATTTCTTGTTCAGAATCCTTTTCTAGTTGGTTTCCAAGTTTACATTTGTTATGCCTTAGCAGGCGTCCAAATATAAAAAAGATTTGCATAGTCTTCAAACAACTTACCTTCTCATCTAATATGATTAAAAGGATTGATTCTTAAAGAGTTTGGTTGATATCAATTAGAACATAAAAATAAGCATAATAACCCTTTCATATATAGTGGTTGTTGGCTCGTAGAGACATAGAGGCTCACTAATGATGTAATATCTCGTTTCCATACTATGGGTTAGGACATAGGATCCTAGACCATAGTATATGAGAAATAGCATAGAGAATACATGAGGTACATTGCATTCACATGCATACCATGAGCATACACACGAATTTTTGATTTTTGTACACATTGCAAACATTATATATGCACCCATTTGACATTTTTCTGGGGTATGAATGATTTAAAATGATTATGACGTGAATTGTAAAATTATATGTCTTGAATTTTGTCTGATGGTTTTATTTATGAATTTGGAATTTATTTGTTAAAATTGGGATATTTATGAAATTATGTGTATTTTTGGACTAAAAAAAATGTCAAATGGAAAGACAAATTGATTCGTGAAAGTAGAAATAAATGACAAATGGTAGTAGAGATTATTGACAAATGACATTAGGATTTATTGACAAGTAGCATAGAAAATTGGTAGGCAAATGGACTAAGATGTTAAGAGACATTAGTTAGCTTAAGTAAATGACATATTAATGTGGTTAATTAAGTGGTAAGTGTTATGACATGTGTCATGACACTCACCAAGTATTGCTCCCCAAGCTTAATCCACGATATTACCATATGAAAGACCCTCTTCATTGTCTTTCATTTTATTATAAGCTCTCATCTTCTTCTTTTCTTTCTCCATTGATGACCTTCTCACCAACCTTCAGCACATTGATTTTTGCCATAATCCTACACTAGCCACTCAAATATCTTGTTATCTTCTTCTTGTTACTAAAAGACCCAACCTATTTCTTGTTGAAAAGTTGATGAACTTGTAAGCTTTGGATAAGCTAGGTTTACGTTTTTTGAAAAAGCTTTGGAGCTAAAACAAGTAAGTATAGTAAGGATCTTCATAGTTTGTTTAATAAAACTATTTATGATGATCATTAGGGATAGATTGATGGGTTAAAGGAGTTGAACATATGCTGAAACGTGGATGAAGAAATGGGTATATTCATATCCTATTTTTATGTATATGATGAGTAATAATTTATGAATTGTTATAGGGATGTTTTTGAGATGGATTGATAGTGTAAATGGTGTATGAAAGTGTGTTGAAAGTTGATGAACATTGATGAATAAATGTATATGTTTGTGTTCTGTTTTTTAGTGTATAAAAACATGGATCATTGGTTGAAATAGATTGGGATTTAAGGTATAACGAAGGTGAAATTTATGCTTAAGAAAGGTGTTGTGTAATGGTCTTGAAATAAGAAGAACTAAGATTTATGAATGATAAAGAATGATGATGTTATGTTTTGTTTTTATATAGATAATAAACAATAGTTTATGAGTTGTTTTATGAATGATTTGGAGCTAGAATTGAGGTGGGAATGAAGAGGAAATGAAGTAGAAAATAATGAACTAAATATATGATGTGTTAGATATAGGATGAAATGATATAAAGTGAATGATAATGAATCAATTGAGTAGATTTCTATAAGGTTTAATGTAACCAATATGGTAGTTAGATTAGCATGAACTAAGGTTGTATGAAAGAGCATGAATTCTGGAAAACTAGATAGGTAAATGATGTTTCTAAATATGTGAATTCGTGGAGAAATGAAGGAAGAAAGGTAGAGCACGATCATGGCCTTCAGTTTATGATTGTGGCCTGGTTATTTGGGTTCTATCATAATCGTGGCATACTCCCCACGGTCGTGGCCTATTGCTCAAGCTTTTTTCACGATCGTGGGAAGGTCCATCAAGATCGTTTGCCAGGTTCTGAAGTGATAATTTCAGTTTTGTGTAATAGATGAACTAACTAAGGATAAGTCACTCTACATTGGTGTATTTGGACTTGATTAAGGCTTGAAATGAACCTAGTATAATGTTTGAATGATCAAGAGTTTTGATTTAAGGATACATTCATGGGAATAGTCAAATTGAGCATGCATTATACATGACACATATGCATATGTATATGATAAAATGCTTATGTGATTGTGCAAATTAGTAATGTGTATAAATGTTTGTATTGCATGATATAGAAGCGCGAATCGAACGACAACATCTAGATACTGCCAGATCGTTGAGGTAATAACTATCTGGAGCTTACTGTGAGTCAACTTAAATGTTACTCACTAAGATTTGATTTGTTCTATTTATATTTCAGTTATTGAACTATAAATGATCTGAATATGATAATTCTAGACATTGATGGTCTGAGGAGTTTGATAATTGGGAATGTACTAGAAGTGTTCTGATTGTATGTGAATCTGACAAAAATATATGTTCTCAACAAAAATGTTGAATGCCAGACTTAGGTAATTTCATGCATTTCAATACATAATATGTATGATTAGATAAAGGAAGTTGTGACCGGAGTAGCCAGTGAAAAAGAGCTTAAAGCTCAAAAAGTGTGTATAAAGAGCCATAGGCTTAGTATTAAAATGAGCCCAATATCCACACCAGATACGGGACAATTATTAATTAGCCTGATATCTACAACGAATATGAGACAGTTAAAAAGACACTCGATCATAACAACTTAACAATTGAAAGTAAGTCACATATGCATTGCAGATACATTTTGATATGTATGATTTGAATGACTGAAATGGTTTATTTGAACTGTTCTGAAATACAAATATGAAATACTGTACATAAACTGTATATATGGAAATAAGATGAAACGTGAAGTGATGTTCAGTATTTGTGATATTATTTGATTTTAAATATAATGGTGAACTATCTTTATATTTGATATGGGTGAGCACATCGATGATGCCTCGCTTACTGAGTTTGCAAAACTCATCAAAATTGCAATATTGATTTTTAGGTACAGGAAAGGAGACTTGACTTTAAGACATTCTAGAAGAAGTCTAATACTACATTTTTGGACTCAAAGAATGGCTCAAAGGTCGGTCAACTGAGACTTTGAAGTTAGCATGAATGTTTTTGTTTATTTTCTCATTCCATGTAAATATTTTGTAAAAGAGTAGTATGCTCTTAGATATTTGTGATACTGTATATATGAATTATGGAGTGTAATGCTACAATTTAAATTATGTTTTATAAATGAAATGAGGAGTTTAAGTTTTTGGATATTTATGTTTTATATGTATGATGCCATGTAAGTGAACTGACTGCTCTAACACGTCGCTTTCACAAGGAATGTGTTAGAATGTTCTCTGGGATGTTCGAGCGTGTGCTTTGTAGAAGTGGGGTGTTACAAATGAAACTTTCCAAGTTACTTATCGATTTTATTTTCTAATATTTGACTTGAATATAATGGCTATTAAACCAGAAGGGAATTTGCTTATACTGAAGAATGAGGAGCTTGTTGCTAGGTTTAAAGAAGGGGTAGCTTAAAATTATAATTCTAAGGGCTAATTCAAGCATCTTTTGAGTAAAAGAGGTTCTCCTCATTAAGTAAAACCTCTATCAATCTAAGGTGTTTCCAATACAACTAGGTCCATAAATTTAAGGTGGGCAAAGAAGGCCTTTTGTCCATAAAGAAATCAATCAAAGTGTCCTCCCACTTTATAACTCCTAAATTTTAATATGTTAGTATCTAGAGTTACAATTATTTTTCCATCAAAAAACTAGGGATGAGCAAAAATGTAGCTTTAGAGATTTGCAAGAGGCACTCATAACTTGCTTCTATATTTTCTTGTTGGATACATTTTCACAAGCCTTTAAGGAAATGGTAGCTTTCAAGTTTATAAAAATGTTGGCCTTTGAGGTAGTGGTCGTTTTGGGGTCTGGAACATGGATAGCCTATAAAGCTATAGGATATTATAATGAGCAGTTAGGAAAGTTACAAGAGGGAGATAAAGGAGGAAACTCCTTAAGTGTCAGAATGGAGGATGTGAAAATTATGAAGGAAAGGAGAAAAGATTAAAAATAAAAAGAAAATGAAAATGAAAAAATTAATAAGAAATAAAAGGAAAAAGAGTAGGAAGAGAGTGAAGGAAGGAAACTAAGAATTAGAAGGGAAAGGAAACAAAGGAAGAATTAGAATGAAGATAAGGAGATAGAAGGCATTAGATTGAATAAGGAAGGGTAAGATTGAAAGGTTAAAATTTTGTTTTAAACTAATAAGACAAGAAGAGAAGAGAGTCGTCAGAGTTAAGAAAGAAAAAGAGAGAAAGTTGTAGAAGAAACTAGAAGAAGAGAAGGAGAAAACCAAAGCATAGAAAGAGAAGAAGGAAAGAAACGAGTAAGGAGAAAAAATAGAAAGAAGATTATTAGCTGAGTTTTCTTTTTAGGTAAACCTTATTATTCTTTTTGTTTTGATAGAAGGAGGAAGTAGAGAAGATAGGTTATGTGCTAAAAATGAAGAGAACAAGTAGAGAACCGAAATTCTTCTCCTTAGATTTTTATGAACCTTAACTAGATCTTAGTTCTTCTAGTTAGATAAAACAAGAATAAATTAAGTTTAAGCACATTCATGGATATTTAAGCTTATGGAAGCTTTATTCATATATGATGATTAAATGAAAATATGTTTGTGTGAAGGGCATCAAGAAGGTCGAAATCAAGAACAAGAGGAAAGACAAGCTTGATTTTGGAATTTCAAGTAAATAGGTGAGCAATATGTTTATAGTTTTGTGATGATGAGCTGAAATTATTTGTTTGTATGTATATTTAAATGCTTCCCTTTACTCATTGTGACTGCGGGAAAAATGTCTTATGAATTTGTTATCATGTCTACTTTGAAAGAAACTACATTTTAGTATTGATGCAAAAACAGAAAATTCAAGAAGCATAAAATATATGAATATGTTATGAAAATTTATGCATCAGAAAATCTGCTTATGCTAGTAAGAGAGATACCATTCTGTTTGTCACGTTCACGTTGACCAAAAGCCTTTTTCCGGCTGCCCATTTGTGGAATATGAGCTCCAAAAAATGGACTCATTTTGTTCATGGTGTAAACTTCGGTTTTGCCATTCTGTTTCATGGGATTCTCTCAAGCCATTATATTGTGCATTGTATCTTAATTTGTTAAATATGGAGCATAATTGTGTTAGACCACAAGTTCGGAGTCTAACTCCTGTTCATGCTTGCTGTGATACCAACTCTGTTAGACCCCGAGTTCGGAGTCTAACTCCTATTCATGCATGCTTGCTCTGATACCATCTCTGTTAGACCCTGAGTTCGGAGTCTAACTCCTGTTTACTTTCATGCATGCAGAATATCTTAATACGTCAGTTATCTCCCAAAGATAACATCTACCTTTCAACCTGAATCCT
>JANQAP020609707.1:0-30092 GCA_026874005.2 Erythroxylum coriaceum | reverse complement strand
ATCCTAATGGGTTTAGGATTATGATATTCTTATTCCTAATAGGAATAAGGATTAGGGTTTCTCTATAAATAGAGAACCTATGTCTTATTAGAAGATAGAAGAAAACCCTAGCCACCAGCCGTTTGTTTTCTGAGAGAAAAATTGTGCAGCATTCAAAAAGGTGTTTTGAAATGTGCTAGCACACACTAGCCACTGCCTGGATCGTTCATCCTCGTGTAGATACCGATAGAGGACGATTGCGTACTGCAGCGTCTACAAATCTGAAAAACAGATACCAATCTGCATCAAGAGGTATTTTCGTATGTGTTGTAGTTTTCGGTTATACTTTTGTTATGTAGTATGGTGCATTCCGCTGCGTATTGTGAATACCCGGACCATAGGTGATCCAAAAGTTTTACCCTTCGAAGAGGCCTAATGATCATGCCAATGGGTTGTTTTTCCCATCGAAGGGGCGCAACAGACTATTTTTCCCATTAAAAGTGCCTAGCAACCTAGCCAACGGGCTATTTTGCCCACTGAAGATGCCTGGCGATTGTGCCATCGGACTGTTTTACCCACGAAAATTTTGCTAATGGGCTGCGTTTCCTACCGAAGATGCCCAACGGGCTATTTTCCTTACCGAAGGTGCTTAGTGAATGTGCCAACGGGCTATTTTCCCATCGAAGGTGCCTAACAACCATGCCAATGTGCTATTTTTCCCACCAAAGGTGTGCCAATAGGCTATGTTTCCCATCGATGCTGCTCAATGGGCTATTTTTCCCACCGAAAGTGCCTAGTCACTGTGCCAACGGGCTGTTTTGTCCATTAAAGGAGTGCCAGTGGGCAATTTTGTCTACCTAAGGTGTGCCAACGGGCTGTGTTTCCCACTGAAGGTGCCCAACGAGCAGTTGTTCCCACTGAAGGTGCCCAACAACTATACCAATGAGATGTTTCGCCTACCAAAGGTTTGCCAACGGGCTATTTTTCCTGTTGAAAGTCTGCCAACGAAATTTTTTTCCCATCGAAGGTGCCCAACTGACTATTTTTCTCACCAAAGATGCCTGACGAGGTGCCAACAGGCTTTGTTGCCCACAGAAGGTATAGGCTATCTTTCCCACCGAAGGTGCCTAAACAATGTGCCAATAGGTTGTTTTACCCACCGAAGGTGCCTAATGATCGTGCTAAAGGGCTTTTTTGCCTACTGAAGGTGTGCCAACGAGCTATTTTGCCCACTAAATGTATGTCAACTGGCTATTTGTCCCACCTAAGGTGCCTAGTGATTGCTGACGCGCACAGAGAGGTGATTCAATGAAGGGTTGTCCAAAAATCCTCTGAAGTTAATGATGATGGCGTCGGCTTGATGGGTTTTGGTTGCTTAGAAGCTTCGACAAGGAAGGACAAGGAAGAACAAAATTTGAAATTCAACAAAATAAGAGGATATGCAAGGTTCAATCCCTATTAGACCTTACGAATACATGATTCGAAAAACCTAGATGATCGGAACTAAAACCAAAAAGGTTGAATAAAACAAACACACCACAAATTTGGAACTAAAACCAAAACGGTTGAATAAAACAAACACACCACACCTTGGCTCTTCAAACGCTTAAGCGACTCGTGACTGGTCTGAATGACAAGCTCTTTTGGTTGAACGTAGTGCTGCCATACCTCCAATGCTCGTACCACGGCATAAAGTTCCTTATCATAGGTTAGATAGTTGAGTTAGGCACCACTTAACTTCTTACTAACGTACACAACTAGTTTTCCTTCCTGTAATAACACAACACCTATACCAATCCCAGAAGCATCACATTCAACTTCAAACATTTTATCAAAATTAGGTAAACAAAGAATAGGAGTATAACACAAATTTTCTTTTAACAAGTTAAATGCACGTTCTTACTCCTCTCCCTATGTAAAACCTCTCTCTTTCTTGATTACCTCATTCAATAGGCGGCAAAGGTAGAGAAATCCTTCATAAACCTCCTATAGAAACTAGCAAGTCCATGAAAACTCCTAACCTCGGTCACACTTTTAGGTGCCAGCCATTCTTGAACAGCCTTCACCTTCTTACTATCCACTTCAACTCCCTTCAAACTAACCAAAAATCCTAAGAAATTCAGCTTATCAAGGCAAAATGTACACTTTTAAAGATTCATATACAACTTCTCCTTTCTCAACACATCAAGAACATACCTTACATGCATGACATGGTCATCCAATGTAATGCTATACACAAGAATATCGTCAAAGCAAACAACTACAAATCTGCCTAAAAATTAATGCAAAACATGATTCATTAGCCTTATAAAAGTGCTAGGTGCGTTAGTTAAGCCAAAAGGCATCACTAACCACTCATATAGCCTATACTTAGTTTTAAAAGCAGTTTTCCATTCATCCCCAGGTTGCATTCAAATTTGATGATAACCACTTTTAAGATCAATTTTTGTGAACATGCATGCACCATGCAATTCATCTAGTATGTCGTTTATCCTAAGAATGGGATGTCTATACTTTACAGTGATTTTGTTTATAGCTCTGCAATCCACGCTCATCCTCCACGTTCCATCCTTCTTTGACACCAACAAGACAGGAACAACACACAGACTCAAGCTTTCCCTCACATGACCCTTCTCCAATAGCTCATCCACTTGCCTTTGAAGCTCCTTTGTCTCCTTAGGATTGCTCTTATAGGCTGGTTGGTTTAGTATTTGAGCTCCAGGGATGCAGTCAATGTGATGCTTAATACCCAGTAAGGGTTGGTAGCCCTTTAAGTATCTCCTCGAGGAAGACATCTCCATATTCCTACAAAAGAGACTTAAAAGCACTTGGCAAATATTAATTAAGGTTAGTTTCTACCATAAAACACTCCTTATATCTAATCACCATAAGTGCTGTTTTCTCTCCATATGCTCTCCTCAAATCTTTTTCCTTTGCAAACAAGCTCACCTTGTTAATTTTTCTCTCACTCTTTTTTCTCTCTTTGCATTTTTCTCTCCTGCACATCCCACTTTCTTTTCCTCACTCATGTGGTCACTCCCCATTGGGCCAATCTCATTTTTCTTTTGGGCCTCTTTTCCCTCTTCATTTTTTTGAACCTCACTACCTGAACCCTTCTCACTTTTTATTACTTTGACCTAGTCCAAGTAGATCTCATAGGGTAACAATGGTGCCAAGAAGAAATTTCTACCATTGAATTTAAAGGAGTACCTATTGGTGTACCCATCATGCTCTACACACCTATCAAATTACCATGGTCTCCCTAACAACAAATGACCTACCTGCATGGGTATCACATCATAAAGTACCTCATCCTTGTGTATACCTACTAAAAATGACACTAACACCTATTTTGTCACTTTCACCTCACTACTGTCATTAAACCATTGTAACTTGTATAGCTCAGGATGCTTCCTACATGTTAACCCTAATTTAGTTACCATAGTCATACTAGCGACATTTGCACAACTACCCCCATCAATGATCAGATTACAAACTTTTCCTCCCACTAAACACCTCGAATGAAATAAGTTTTCTCTCTGATCTAAAGCCTCCTCCTTTACCCGAGCACTTAAAACCCTCCTAACAATATGTGCTTCTCCAATGGCAGCCCTCTCCACATAATCATCATCACTATCATTTTCATTACATAGTAAGGGATCACATTCACTATCATTCTCAGACTCAACTATCCCATTATCCTTTATGTACATGACTTTCTTATTAGGGCATTGGGATGCAATATGACCCAAACCCAAACATTTAAAGCATTTAACACTAGAATGTTTACTAGAAGATGCTTGGGTGTTAGGTATACCTTTTATTTTAGCCCCTACATTGGCCTCTTTGGAGTCTCCTTAAAGTCGACACCCTTGTCCTTCAGTCTCTCCTCCCTTTTGGCCCATTTCGAGTTCCAATTATGGCTAGAACTTATTCCAACCCTTGCTGTCACTCTAGTCTTGAGTTGCCTCTCCACTTTCGTAGCCATATTCACCATGTCTTCAATCTCCACATAGTGTTGTAACTCTACCACATTGGCTATCTCCTGGTTTAACTCACTCAAAAAATGTGCCATAATAACCTCTAGGTCCTCCTTAATATTAGCTCGGATCATGCCTATCTTCATCTCTTTGTGGTAGTCCTCCACTGACTTAGACCCTTGTGTGAGTCCTTGGAGCTTTTGATGCATCTCTCGGTAATAATATAAAGGAACAAACCACTTCCTCATACACGCCTTCATTATTATCCAAATAGTGATGGGGTACACTCCATTCCTCCTTTAAGACGTCACCAACTAATCCCACCATATTAATGCATAGTCAGTGAACTCAACAGTAGTAAACTTTACCTTTTTCTCCTCTGAGAACTTGTGGCACTCAAAAATCAAGTTTACTTTTTGCTCCCTTTCTAAATAAGCCTCAGCATCATTCCTACCCTTGAAGAATGAAATTTGCATCTTGATGGATTTGAGGTCTCCATCTCGTCTATTGAGCGATTCTCTTCTCCTAGCCCTCCTAGGCATATGCTCCCCATACTTCTCCTCCTCCTCATCGAATTCATAGTCCTCAACCACATACCGTGGTGGTGGAGGTCGACGAAAAGGAGGTACTTGCTGTCGAAACACGGCATACCTAGTTGGAGCTTCCCCACGTCCTCCACATCTGATCTCCGTAATCTACTAACCTTACCTCTCCATTGTCTCCCTCATTTTGGTAAAGGTCAAATTAAGCCTCTTAAACTATTGTTGAATGGCTCTCAAGGTGAAAGCATTCACCTCTCCAATTCAGCTCTCATCATGTTCTCCTCCTTCCTAAGACATTGTATAGGCTAATTTCTTCCTATAAAGCAAATGTTAGTAATAAACAGCCTCACAACACTCCCTCACTTATTTCACTCAAGTCAAAGTCACTCCCCTCGTGTTTGACAAGTTATGGCTTTTGCCCTCAATTGCACTCACACACTTTTGTCTCTTACCACTCAAATTCCTCCGAAATTCAAGTCACAAGTCAGAATCAAGTTTCTACTTATTAACAATCCCAAAGAAGTAAAGCATATGTTCAAACAAATTGTAATATGAATCCAACAATTATGCCACTAGGTGCCCAAGTATAGATCATAACAAGTAAGCAATTCGCACAAGACAATTAACAGGGAAAGATTTTCAATTAGAACTAAAGCATAATCCAACTCGAACGATCAAGCAATATAATTGAACAATTCGATCAATAGGTTTTTTTGGATTTTTTCAAACTTTTTTTAGGCTTTTTTTCTAGATTTTTTAACTTTTTGGACTTTTTTAAGATTTTTTTAGATTTTTCTTTTTTGGATTTTTAAAGATTTTTTAACTTTTTTTGGATTTTTTCTTGCTTCTCTTTTTTCAGATTTTTTTAAAGTCGATGGGTCAAATACCAATAGAAGATAAAATAATGAAAAGAAGAAACCCTAGGCTGAAATTTTCACACCCTAGGTTTGGTTGAAGCCAATGGGTTTGAAGGATAAAATTAAATGAAGGTGACGAACAAACCCTAATTTTGCTTGAAGTAAATAAGATGCTATCAAACCCCCTCTTTGTTTTAGGTAAACCCAAAACAAAGTCCATATATATATCCATCCAAGGATCAGTAGGTAAAGGCAAAGGGGTATACAATCCATGAGATTTAGAAATGGATTTGGCAGCCTGTCTACAAGTAATGCATCAGTTACGCACACGGTCCACATCCTTTTGCATACATGGCCAATGAAAATGTTCATGCAAGATGTCTAATGTCTTGGCAACCCCAAAATGCCCCATTAACCCACCACCATGGGCCTCATTGACAAACAGCTCACGCAAAGAACAATTAGGTACACACAATTGATTTCCATGACATAAATAACCATCAGACATAAAGTAATTGCGAAATGCACCATATTTACATACATCATACCCAATAGCAAAATCCACATTAGTGGCATACAATTCCTTAATTTGATTAAATCCAACAACATAGAGCTAAGAGTAGAGATTAAGGAATACCCCTTAGATAAGGCATCAGCCACTACATTTTCCTTCCCTTGCTTGTAGTTTAGCACATATGGAAAGGTCTCCAAAAACTCCATCCAAGTCACATATCTCTTACTCAACTTACCTTGGCTCTACAAATGCTTAAGCAACTCGTGATCCATTCGAATGACAAACTTCTTTGGTTGAAGGTAGTGCTGCCATACCACCAATGCTCTGATACCAATTGACGCACTCATGGAGGTGATTCAATGAAGGGTTATCCAAAAGTCCTCGGAAGTTAATGAAGATGACGTTGGCTTGATGGGTTTGTGGATGTTTGGAAGTTTCGGCAAGGAAGGATAAGGAAGAACATAATTTAAATTTTAACAAAATAAGAGGATACGCAAGGTTCAATCCCTACTTGACCTCAAGAATACATGATTCAATCAACCTGGATGATCGGAACTAAAACTAAGAAGCTTGAATCAAACAAAGACACCATAATTTGAGAAAATTTGATAAGTGAATTATTGATTCATGTTGAAATAAGAACAATAGGAATGGTTGACGGCTCAATCAAAAGATAATAGTTAAACCTATAATAACCCTAATGAAACTATTTACACCTAGGTTTAATAATAAGTACTCGGGCTTTAACATGGGTTAGTAAAAAAAAAGATGTCTTAACTTAAATTAATTAAACGTTCTAATGTATGGTCTTAGTAGTCCAAGTCTTCAAGTCCCAACGGTATCTGATCCAAGTATTTGAGTTAAATGGATCAATTTGGGTTGGGATCCATAAAGCTCTCCTCCTATAGGCTTGGACTGTTCCATCCTCTCCAAAAGATAACTCACATGTGCATGGAGAGCCTCCTTAAGTGTTTTGGCCCTAGCTCTGGTCATGGGCCCAACTGGCATAGCTAGCTCTCCTCCCTCGCCACAGTCATTCATGCTAACTTCATGGCGATCCGTGCTCCTACTCATATCAATTATACCAATAGATTACCATTCCCACCGAAAGACCCTAGGAATTGTGCCAACGTGCTGTTTTTCCCACCGAAGATGCCTGACGATCGTGGCAATGGGCTATTTTGTCTGACGAAGGTGCCTAGCTTCCATGCTAATGGTCTATTTTTCCCACCAAAGATGCTTACCGAACATGCCAATTGGTTGTTTTACCTACCGAAGGTGTGCTAACAGGCTGTTTTTTGCATCGAAGGTGCCGAACTGACTATTTTTCCCACCGAAGATGCCTAGCAACTGTGCCAACAGGCTATGTTGCCTACTGAAGTTGTGCCTTGTGAACATGGCAACGTGGTGTTTTTCCCACCGAAGGTGCCTAGCGAACATGCCAACAGGTTATTTTTCCCATCGAAGCCACCAACTGACAATGCCAACGTGTTATTTTTCCAACCGAAGGTGTGCCAATAGGCTATTTTGCTCACCGAAGGTGCCTAGCGACCGTGCCAACGAGTTATTTTGCCTACCGAACCTGGCTTGCGACCATGACAATATGGTGTTTTCCTACTGAAGGTGCCTAGTGAACTTGCCAACGGGCTATTTTTCCATCGAAGGTGCCTAGTGAACTTGCCAATGGGCTATTTTTCCCATCAAAGGTGCCTAGTGAACCTGTGAACGGGCTGTTTTGTCTATTGAAGGTGTGCCAACAGTTGTGTTTCCCATTGAAGGTGCCCAGCGGGTAGTTTTCCCACTGAAGGCGCCTAGCGACTATGCCAACAGGTTGTTTTGCTTACTGAAGTTCTACCAACGAGCTATTTTTTCCATCAAAAGTACCCAATTGATTGTTTTGCTCATTAAAGATGCCTAGCGAGGTGTCAACAGGCTATGTTGCCCATCGAAGGTGTGCTAGTGGGCTGTTTTCCCACCAAAGGTACCTAGAGAACGTACCAACAGGTTGTTTTGCCCACCAAAGGTGCCTAATGACCGTACGAACGAGCTATTTTGTCCACCAAAGGTACTTAACGACTGTGCCAACGCGTTGTTTTCCCTACTGAAGGTGCCAAGCCACCAAAAGTGTGCCAATGGCTTGTTTTATCCACCAAAGGTGTGCCAACGGGCTATTTTTCCTACCAAAGTTGCCTAAAAAATGTCCCAATGGGTTGTTTTGCCCCCCAAAGGTGCCTAGCAAATGTGCCGATGGGCTATTTTTCCCATCGAAGGTGTCTAACAACTGTACAACTGTGGTGTTTGTCCCATCGAAGGTGTGCCAATGGACTATTTTTCCCACCGAAGGTGCCTAGCAAACGTGCAAATGGGCTACTTTTCCCCATCGAAGGCAACTGGCGACTGTGCTAACGTGCTATTTTTCCCATCAAAGGTGTTACAATAGGCAATATTTCTCACCTATGTTACCGAGCAGGCTGTTTTTCCCACCGAAGGTGCCTAGTGATCATGCCAACGGGCTATTTTTCCTACCAAAGGTGTACCAACAGGCTATTTTGCCTACAAAAGGTGTGCCAACGAGCTGTGTTTCCCACTAAAGATGTCTAACGACCGTGTCATCAAGCTATTTTGCCCACTGAAGGTATGCCAACGGGTTGTTTTCCTAACGAAGGTGCCTAATGAACTATTTTTCCCACCAAAGGTGCCCATAGATTGCGCCAGCTGGCTGTTTTACCCACTGAATGTGTGCCAACTGGCTGTTTATCCCACCGAAGGTGCCTAGAGATCATGCCAACCGGCTATTTTGCCCCTGAATTTGTCTAGCAATTATGCCAACAGTTCCCATCTAAAGGTGGGCCAATAGGTTGTTTTTCCTACCGAAAGTGCCTAGCGACCTTGCTAATGGGCTATTTTACCGACCAAAGGTGCCTAACGACCGTGCCAACGAGCTAATCTACCTATCAAAGGTGTGCCAACAGGCTGTGTTTCCCACCGAAGGTTCCCAACGAGCTATTTTTCCCAGCGAAGGTGCCTAACGTCTCTGCCAACGCACTAGTTTACCCACCGAAGGTGCCTAACGACTGTGCCAATATGTAATTTTTTGCACCAAAGGTGCCTATCAAACATTCCGAAGGGCTATTTTGCCCATCGAAGGTGTTCCAACGAGCTATTTTGTCTGCTGAAGGTGTGCCAATAGGTTGTTTTCCTGCTGAAGGTGCCCTATGCACTGTTTTACTCACCGAAGGTGCCTAGAGATCGTGCCAACGGGTTGTTTTCCTACCAAAGGTATGCAAATGGGTTGTTTTCCCATCAAAGATGCCCACTAGGTTGTTTTGATCACCAAAGGTGCCTATCGATGGTGCCAACAGGCTATTTGTCCACTAAAGGTGTTCCAATGGGTTGTTTTGCTTATCAAATGTGTGCTAATGAGCTGTTCTTTCGGTCGAAAGGCCCAACGAGCTGTTTTCCAATCGAAGGTGCCTAGCGACTATGGCAATGGGCTGTTTTGCCCACCAAAGGTGTGCCAACGGGCTAATTTGCCTACCGAATGTGTGCCAAAGGGCTATTTTTCCCACCAAGGGTGCCTAGCGAACGTGCCAATGGACTATTTAACCCACCAAAAGTGTGCCAACGGGCTGTTTCTCCCATCGAAGGTGCCTAGCGAACATGCCGACAGGCTATTTTTCCCATCAAGGATGCCCTACGGACTATTTTACCCATCGAAGATGCCTAGCAATTATGCCAACGGACTGTTTTGCCTACCGAAGGTGTGCAAACAGGTTGTTTTCCTACCCAAGGCACCCAATGGGTTGTTTTACCGATTGAAGGTTCCTAGCAATCGTGCTAACTAACTATTTGCCCCATTGAAGTTGTTCCAATGAGCTGTTTTGCCTACCGAAGGTGCGCCAATAAACTGTGTTTCCCACCGAAGGTACCCAACAGGCTTTTTTCCCACTAAAGGTGTCTAGCGATCGTGCCAATGGGCTATTTTACCTAACCAAAGGTGCCCAACGGGCTAGTTTTTTCCACCAAAAGTGCCTAGCAACTATAGGAATAGGCTATTTTGCCCATAAAAGGTGTGCCAACGGGCTATTTTGCCCACCAAAAGTGTGCCAAAGGACTATTTTCCCACCAAAGGTGCCTAGAGAACGTGCCAATGGGTTGTTCCTCCCACCAAGGGTGTGCCAAGGGGTTGTCTTTCCCACCGAAGGTCCCTATTGAACGTGCCAACGAGCCGTTTTGCCCACAGAAGGTGTGCCATATTCACTCAAGGTTACACACTCTAAGTTTTACTACTTATAACCTCAGTAAATTCCGTAAGTGTACTGGTCATTTGCGTAGTTCCTAAGGTGTCGATCCCACGAGGAAGAGAACTAGTCCTAAAATCTAACAGTAGCTAAGTTTGTAAAACCTAAATTAACAACTAATGTAGAAATTTAAATCAATTTAGAATCAAATACGAGAAGTTAAGCACCCAAAGAAAAAACAAAGACGAACTCACACGAACAATCCGAATTTCATCCTAGAAGCGACCAATTGAGAGAAAGGAGGAATTTATTCGAAATTAAAGAAAATCTTCCCAATTATGAAAATTTCGATTTAATGGGCCTAGATGATCCTAGAGTGAATTACTCTCTCTCAAGTTATAATTCTTAACCCTAATTAGTAATCCTAATTCAAATTATAATTAGTGCCCATAGGTTGTGTTGCCCACTGAAGGTGCCTAATGACTGTGAAAATGGGTGGTTTTGCCTACTAAAGGTGTGTCAAAGGGTTGTTTTGCCCATTAAAGGTGTCAGACTGACTGTTTTGCCCATCGAAGATGCCGACCAAGGTGCCCACAGGCTATGTTGCCCACCGAAGGTGTGCCAATGGGCTTTTTTCCCCCCTGAAGTTCCTTATAGAATGTCCTAATGGGATGTTATGCCCACCGAAGGTGCCTAATGACCGTGCCAACTGGCTGTTGTGCACACCAAAGATGTGCCAACTGGCTGTTTTGGCCACCGAAGCTATTTATCCCACCTAAGGTGCCTAGTGATTATGGCAATGGGCTATTTTGCCCACTAAAGGACCCTAGCAACTGTGCCAACGTGTTGTTTTTCCCACTGAACGTGCCTAGTAGCCGTGCTAATGGGTTGTTTTACCTACCGTAGGTGCTTAGCGACTGTGCTAATGGATTGTTTGGCCCACCAAAGGTGTGTCAACTATTTCGATTTCCATCGAAGATGCCCAACGGGTTGTTTTTCCCACCAAAGGTACCTAAAGACTGTGCCAGCGAGCTATTTTCCCCACTAAAGGTGCCTAGCATCCATGCCAATGGGCTATTTTTCCCACCAAAGGTGCCTACTGAACGTGCCAACGGCCTATTTTACCTACCGAAGGTGTGCCAACGAGCTGTTTTTCCCACCGAAGCTACCTAACTGACTATTTTGCCAACCGAAGATGCCTAGGGACCGAGCCCATGGACTGTGTTGCCCACTGAAGTTATGCCTTATGACCATGCCAATGTGGTGTTTTTCCCATCAAAGGTGTGCCAACGGGTTATTTTTCCAACTGAAGGTGTCTAGCGAACGTGCTAATAGGTTATTTTTCACATCAAAGTCACCTAGTGACAGTACCTATGTGCTGTTTTTTCCCACCAAAGGTGTGCCAACGGGCTATTTTGCCCACCAAAGGTGCCTAGCGATCGTTTCAAAGGACTATTTTCCCACTGAACCTGCCTTGCGAGCATGCCAACATGGTGTTTTCCCACCGAAGGTGTGGCAACAGGCCCTTTTTCCTACCAAAGATGCCTAGTGAATGTGCCAACGGGCTATTTTCCCATCGAAGGTGCTTAGTGATCCTACCAATGGGCTATTTTGTCTATCGAAGGTGTGCCAACGGGTTGTGTTTTCCACTGAAGGTGCACAACGGGCAGTTTTCCCACTAAAGGTGCCTAGCGACCGTGCCAACAGGTTGTTTTTCCCCCCGAAGGTGTGACAAGGGCTATTTTATTTATCAAAGGTGTACCAAGGTATTGTGCTTCCCACTGATGCTGACCAACAGGCTATATTTCCCATTGAATGTGCCTATGGAAACCTATGATAGAGCTCCCAGGAGGCTTATCAGTAAAAATTTCCATGTGCCTAGGAGTCATAGACTGTGCCAATGATATATTTTACCCACCGAAGGTGCCTAGCAATATGCTAACATGTTGTTTTTCCCACCAAAGGTGTGCCAACAGGCTGTTTTTTCCACAGAAGATACCTAGCGAATGTTCCAACGTGCTATTTTGCCCACCGAAGGTGTTCCAATGGGCTGTTTTTCCTACCAAAGGTGTGTCAACGGGTTGTTTTCCCACCGACGATGCCTAATGGTCATACCAACGGGCTATTTTGCCCACCAAAGGTGTGCCAACGGGGTGTTTCACCCACCGAAAGTGCACCAATGGGCTATTTTTCCCATCGAAGGTTCCTAACTGACTGTTTTGCCCATCGAAGATGCATAGCGGCTGTGCCAAAAGGTTGTGTTGCCCACAAAAGGTATGCCAACGGGTTGTGTTTCCCACTGAAGGTGTGCCAACGGGTTATTTTTGCCACCGAAGGTGCCCAACGGACTATTTTTCCCACTAAAGGTGCCTAGAGGCTATGCCAACAGTCTATTTTTCCCACCAAAGGTGCCTAGCAACCATGCCAGTGTGCTATTTTTCCCACCGAAGGTGTGCCAACAGGTTTTTTCCTACCGAAGATACCTAGCGAACATGCCAACATGTTGTTTTGCCCATCGAAGGTGTTCCAATGGGCTATTTTGCCTACTGAAGGTGTGCCAATAGGTTGTTTTTCCCACTGAAGGTGCCTAGCAGACTATCTTTCCTACCAAAAGTGCCTAGTGACCATACAAACGAGCTATTTTGCCTACTGAAGGTGCCTAACGACTATGCCAAAGGGTTGTTTTGCCCATCGAAGTTGTACCAACGGCCTATTTTTCCCACCGAAGGTGCCCAACGGACTATTTCTCCCACCAAAGGTGCCTAGCGAACATGCCAACGGGCTATTTTCCCATCAAAGGCACCTAATGACCATGCCAATGTGTTGTTTTTCCCATCAATGCTACCTAACAGGCTGTTTTTTCCATCGAAGGTGCTTAGTGACTGTGCCAACAGGCTGTTTTATCCACCGATGATGTGCCAACGGGCTGTTTTGTTTATTGAAGGTGTGCCAACGGGTTGTGTTTCCTACTAAAGGTGCCCAATGACCATGCCAATGGGATGTTTTGCCCATCGAAAGGCTACCAACGGGCTGTTTTGCCTACTGAAGGTATGCATACGAGTTGTTTTTCCCATTGAAGGTGCCCGACTGACTCTTTTGCCTGCCAAAGATGCTTGGCCAGGTGCCAATAGCCTGTGTTGCCCACCAAAGTTGTGCCATTGGGCTATTTTTCCAACAAACATTTCTAGACAACATGCCAACAAGTTTTTTTGTCCATAGGCTATTTTGCCCACTGAAGGTGTTCTAACGTGCTATTTTGCCTACCAACGGTGTGCCAATAGGCTGTTTTTCCTACCGATGGTGCCTTACAGATTGTTTTGCCCACCGAAGGTGCCTAGCGACCATGTCAATGGGCTATTTTACCCACCATAGGTGTGCCAATGGGTTGTTTATCCCACCAAAGGTTCCTAACTAAATGTTTTTTTGGCCGAAGATGTCTAGCCACTATGCCAACGGGCTGTGTTGCCCCCTAGAGTGTGCCAACAGGCTATTTTGCCCATCGAAGGTGCCTTTTAACCTTGCCAATGTGGTGTTTTTCTGACCGAAGGTGTGCCAACGGGCTGTTTTTCCCGCCGAAGGTGCCTAACGAACGTGCCAATGGGCTATTTTGCCTATCGAAGATTCCTAGCGAACGTGCCCATGGGCCATTTTCCCACCGAAGGTGCCTAGCGACCGTACCAACATGATGTTTTTCCCACCAAAGGTGTCCCAACGGGCTATATTTCCCACTGATGCTTCCCAACGGGTTGTTTTTCCCATCGAATGTGTGCCAACAGGCTGTTTTGTCCACTGAAGGTGTGCCAATGGGCTATTATTCCCACCGAAGGTTCCTAGCAACCATGCCAACATGATGATTTTCCTACCGAAGTTGTCTCAACAGGTTATATTTCCCACCGATGCTTCCCAACGGGTTGTTTTCCCCATTGAAGGTGTGCCAACGGGCTGTTTTGTCCACTGAAGCTGTGCCAACGGGATATTTTCCCCACCAAAGATGTGCCAACGGGTTGTGTTTCCCACCGAAGGTGCCCAACCGGTAGTTTTTCCTACTAAAGGAGACTAACGAGGTGCAAACAAGTTGTGTTGCCCACTGAACGTTTGTCAATGGGCTGTTTGCCCACTGAAGGTGTGTCAATGAGCTGTTTTTCCTACCGAAGGTGCCCAGCCATTGTGGCAATGGGCTCTTTTGCCCACCAAAGGTGTGTCAACAGGCAATTTTGCCCAATGAAAGTGTGTCAAAGGGCTTTTTTTCCCACCAAAGTTGCCTAATGAACGTGCCAATAGACTGTTTTGCCCACCAAAGGTCCCTATCGAACGTGGCAATGGGCTATTTTGCCCACTGAAAGTGTGACAAGGGTTGTTTTCCCACCAAAGGTGCCAAGCGAATGTGCCAATAGGTTATTTTGCCCACCAAAGGTCTATCAACGGGCTATTTTTCCCACCGAAGGTCCCTATCGAACGTGCCAACGGGCTATTTTGTCCATCAAAAGTGTGCCAATGGGCTATTTTTCCCATCAAACGTGCCTAGCGAATATGCCAACGGGCTATTTTGCCTACCAAAGGTGTGCCAACGGGTTGTTTTTCCCACCGAAGGTCCCTATCGAATGTGCCAGCTGGCTGTTTTACCCACTGAAGGTGTGCGAACGGGCTGTTGTGCGAACGGGCTGTTTTGCATACCAAAGGTGTTCCAACAGACTGTTTTACCGAACGAAGAAACCTAAGGACCATGTTAACGAGCTGTGTTGCCCACCAAAGGTGTGCCAACGAGCTACTTTTCCCATCGAAGGTACCTAGCGAATGTGCCAACGAGCTGTTTTGCCCACTAAAGGTGCCAAACGAACTAAGCAAAGGGCCATTTTGCCCACTGAAGGTGTCTGGTGACTATGCAATTGTGATATTTTCCCCACCGAAGGTGTACCAACGGGCTATTTTCAAACCGAAGATGTGCCAGTAGGCTGTTTTTCCCACCAAAGGTGCCTAGCGAATGTGCCCACGGGCTGTTTTCCCCACTGAAAGTGTTCCAACGGGCTATTTTGCCTACTAAAGGTATGCCAACAGGCTGTTTTTCCACCAAAGGTGCCCTACAGATCGTTTTCCCACCGAAAATGCCTAGCGACCATGCCAACAGACTGTTTTGCCTATCAAAGGTGTGCAAACGGGTTGTTTTTCCCACCGAAGGTGCCCAATAGGTTGTTTTGCCCATCGAAGGTGCATAGTGATCCTGCCAACGGGCTTTTTTATCTACCAAACGTGTGTCAAAAGGGCTGTGTTTCCCACCGAATATGCCCAACAAGCAGTTTTTCCCACTAAAGGTACTTAGTAACCATGCCAACGGGTTGTTTTCTCCATCGAAGGTGTGCCAATAGGTTGTTTTGCTTACCGAAGGTGTGCCAATGAGTTGTTTTTCCCATGGAAAGAGTCCAACAGACTGTTTTGCCCGTCAAAGATGCTTAAACAGGTGCCAACAAGCTGTATTGCCCACTGAAGGTGTGCCGATGCGTTGTTTTTCCCACCAAAGGTGCCACGAGAACATGCCAATAGGTTTTTTCCCTACCGAAGGCACCTAATGATCGTGCCAACGAGCTATTTTGCCTATCGAAGGTGTGCCAAGTGGTTGTTTTTCCCATCAAAGATGCCCAACTGAATGTTTTCCATACCAAAGATGCCTGGCAAGGTGCCAACAGGCTGTGTTGCCCATTGAAGGTGTGCCAATGTGTTGTTTCTCTCATCGAAGGTGCCTAAAGAATGTGCCAACAGGATGTTTTGCCTACCGAAGGTGCCTAATGACTGTGCCAACAGGCTATTTTGGCCACCAAAGGTGTGCCAACAGGTTGTTTTGCCCACCGAATAAGTACCAACTGGTTGTTTATCTCACCTAAGGTGCCTAGTGATTGCACCAATAGGCCATTTTCCCACAAAAGATGCCTAGCGACCATACCAACGAACTGTTTTACCTATCGAAGGTGTGCAAATGGGCTATTTTTCCCACCGAAGCTACCTAGTGGGCTATTGTACCCACCGAAGGCATCTAATGATCTTGCCAGCAGGCTGTTTGGTCTACCGAAGGTGTGCCAAAGGGTTGTGTTTCCCACTGAAGGGGCCCAATGGCCAGTTTTTCCTATTTAGGGTGCCTAGCGACCGTGCCAACGGGTTCTTTTGCCCACCAAAGGTATATGAAAGAACTATTTTACTTACCAAAGGTGTACCAACCAATTGTTTTTCCTATCGATGGTGCCCAAATGACTGTTTTACCTACCGAAGATGCCTAGCGAAGTGCCAATAGCCTTTGCTGCCCACCAAAGATGTGCCAACAGGCTGTTTTCCCACTGAAGGTGCCTAGAGATTGTGTCAATGGGTTGTTTCACCCACCGAAGATGCCTAATGATCGTGCCAATGAGCTGTTTTACCTACCGAAGGTGTGCCAACGGGTTGTTTTGCCCACTGAATGTATGCCAACTGGCTATTTATCCCGTCTAAGGTGCCTAGTGATTGCATCAATGGGCTGTTTTACCCATTTAAGGTGTGCCATCAGGCTGTTTTGCCCACTGAATGTGTGCCAACTAGCTATTTATCCCACCTAAGGTGCCTAGTGATTGTGCCAATATGCTATTTTTCCCACCGAAGGTGCCTAGCGACCCTGCTAGCAGGTTGTTTTGCCTACCGTAGGTATTTGGCGACCCTGCCAATGGGTTGTTTTGCTCACTAAAGATGTGACAAGCCCAACAGGCTATTTTACCCACTGATGGTGCTCGACGACCATGCCAACGGGCTATTTTCCCCATCAAAGGTGCCCAGCATCCGTGCCAACGGGCTGTTTTTCCCACCAAAAGTGCCTAGCTAACGTGTCGAAGAGCTATTTTACCAACCAAGGTGCCTAACAACCGTGCCAACGTGTTGTTTCTATAGCCGAAGATGTGCCAGTGAGCTATGTTTCCCACCGATGCTGCCCAGATGGGCTATTTTTCCCACCGATGTTGCCTATTAACCGTGTCAACGGGCAGTTTTTCTGCCAAAGGTGTGCCAATGGGCTGTTTTTCCCACCAAAGCTGCCTAAAGAACGTGCCAACAGATTGTTTTGCAAACCGAAGGTGCCTATTGACCATGCCAATGTGCTATTTTGTCCACTGAAGGTGCACCAATGAGCTATTTTGCCTACTAAAGATGTGCCAATGGACTGTTTTTCCTACCGAAGGTTCCCAACAGACTGTTTTTCCTATCGAAGGTGCCTAGCGACCGTGCCAAAGGGTTATTTTCCCTATCTAATGTGCCTAGCAACCCTGCCAACGTGCTATTTTTCCCACCGAAACTGTGCCAATGGACCATGTTTCCCACCGAAGTTCCCTATTGGGTTGTTTATCCCAACGGAGGTGCCTAGCGATAGAGTCAACGGGTTGTTTTTCACATTGAAGGTGCCAAATGACTGTGCTAATGTGTTGTTTTGTCCGCCGAAGGTGCGCCAAAGGACTATTTTGCCTACTAAAGGTGTGCCAACGAGTTGTTTTGCCCACCGAAGCATGTTGGCATGTCTTGCCTACCGAAGGTGCCCAACAGACTATTTTTCCCACCGAAGGTGCCTAGCGATCATGGCAATTTACTGTTTTGTCCATTAAAGATGTGCCAATGGGCTGTTTTTCCCATCAAAGGCACCTAACGACCTTGCCAACGTGTTGTTTTTCTAACCGAAGGTGTGCCAATGGGCTATGTATCCCATCGATGTTGCCCAACAGGCTATTTTTCCTACCGAAGGTGCCTAGTGACTGTCCCAATGGGCTATTTTTCCCACCGAAGGTATGCCAAAGGGTTGTTTTTCTCACCAAAGGTGCCTAGAGAAAGTGCCAACGAGTTGTTTTGCCTATCGAAGGTGCCTAATGACCGTGTCAATGTACTATTTTGCCCACCAAAGTAGTGCCAACGGGCTGGGTTGCCTACTAAAGGTGGGCCAACGATTGTTTTTCCCACCGAAGTTTCCCAACGAAATGTTTTTCCCACCAAAGGTGTCTAACGATCTTGCCAACAGGCTAATTTGCCCACTAAAGGTGCCTAGCGACTATGCCAACGTGCTGTTTCACCCACCGAAACTATGCCAACGGGTTGTGTTTCCTACCGAAGGTGCCCAACGAGTTGTTTTCCCCACTAAAGATGCCTAGCGACCGTGTCAACAAGCTATTTTGCCCACCAAATATGTGCCAACTTGTTGTTTATCCCACCTAAGGTGCTTAGTGATTGCACCAATGGGCTATTTTTCCCACCCAAGATCCCTAGCAACAGTGCCAATATGTTGTTTTTCCCACCGAAGGTGCGCCAACTGGCTATTTTTCCTTCAAAGGTGCAGGGCAACTGTGCTAATGGGCTGTTTTGCCCATCGAAGTTGCCTATCAACCATACCAATGGGTTGTTTTGCCCACCGAAGGTGTGCCAGTGGGTTGTGTTTCCTACCGAAGGTGCCCAACGGACTGTTCTTCCCACCGAAGGTGCCTAGCAACAATGCCAATGTACTATTTTTCCTATCCAAGGTGTGTCAACAGGCTGGTTTTCCCATTCAAGACACCTAGCGAATATGCCAACGTGCTGTTTTGCCCACCGAAGGTGCTCCAACGGACTATTTTGCCTACCAAAAGTGTGCCAATGGGCAATGTTTCCCACTGAAGGTGTGCCAATAGGTTGTTTTTCCCACCGAAGGTGTGCCAACCGACTGTTTTTCCCATAGGAAGTGCCTAACAATCATGCCAATGGGCTATTTTGTCCACTACAGGTGCCTAAAGATTGTGCCAATGGGTTGTGTTTCCCACCGAAGATGCCAGCGAACATGTCAACGGGCTATTTTTCCCATCAAAGGTTCCTAACGACTGTGCCAATGTGCTGTTCTTCCCACTGAAGGTGTGCCCACAGGCTATGTTTCCCACGAAGGTGCCTGGTGACCATTCCAATGGGCTGTTTTATCCACCGAAGGTATGCCAATAGGCTATTTTTTCTTGCCAAAGCTGTTCCACCGGTTGTGTATCCCATCTGATGTGCCTAAGGGTAGTTTTTCCCACTGAAGTTGCCTAGCGACCATGCCAATGGGATGTTTTGCCACCAAAGATCTGCCAAAGGGCTGTTTTGCCTACCAAAGGTGCGCCAATGAACTGTTTTTCTCATCGAACGTGCCCAATTGACTATTTTGTCTGCTGAAGATGCTTAGTGAGGTGCCAATAGGCAGTGTTTCCCACCGAAGGTGTGCCAATAGGTTGTTTTTCCCACCGAAGGTGTGCCAATGAACTATTTTTCCCACCAGAAGTGCTTAATGATCATGCCAATGGGCTATTTTATCCACTAAAGGTGCCTAGCGACTGTGCCAATAAGTTGTGTTTCCCACCGAAGATGCCCAATGGGCTATTTTCCCCGCCAAAGGTTCCCAGCGAACATGTCGACGGGCTATTTTTCCATCAAAGGTGCCTAACGACTGTGCCAATATGTTGTTCTTCCCATTGAAGGTGTGCCAACGGGCTATGTTTCCCACGAAGGTGCCTGGTGACCGTGCCAACGGTTGTTTTATCCACCAAAGGTGTGCCAACGGGTTATTTTTCCTGCCAAAGCTATTCCAACAAGTTGTGTATCCCATCTAATGTGCCCAAAGGCGATTTTTCCCACTAAAGTTGCCTAGCGACCATGCCAACTGGATGTTTTGCCCACCAAAGATCTGCCAAGGGGCTATTTTGTACCGAAAGTACGCCAATGAACTATTTTTCCTATTGAACATGCCCAATTGACTGTTTTGCCCGCTGAAGATGCTTGGCCAGGTGTCAACAGGTAATGTTCCCCACCAAAGGTATGCCAATGGGCAATTTTTTCTATCTAAGCTACCTAGAGAACGTGTCAACGAGTAGTTTTGCCCTCCAAAGATGCCTAATGATCATGCCAACGGGCTGTTTTACCCACCAAAGGTGTGCCAATGAGTTGTTTTCCCCAAGAAAGATGCCCAACAGACTATTTTTCCCAGTAAAAGTGTCTAGCAACCTTGCCAACGGGCTATTTTGCCCATTGAAAGTGCCTCATGACTGTGTTAACGAGCTATTTTACCCACCGAAGCTATGCCAATGGGTTGTGTTTCCCACTGAAGGTTCCTAACGAGCTATTTTTGCCACCAAAAGTGCCTAGTGAATGTGCCGACGGGCTATTTTTCCCATTAAAGGTGCCTAACGACCTTGCCAATGTGTAGTTTTTCCCACCAAAGGTGTGCCAATGGGTTATGTTTCCCATCGATGCTGCCCAACAGGCTATTTGTCCCACCAAAGGTGCCTAGTGACCATGCCAACGGGCAATTTTGTCCATCGAAGGTATGCAAATGGGCTGTTTTGTTTATTGAAGTTGTGCCAACGGGTTGTGTTTCCCATTGTAGGCGCCTAAAGAGTAGTTTTTCCCACTAAAGATGCCCAGCATCTACACCAATGGGATGTTTTTCCCTCTAAAGCTTTATCAACGAGCCATTTTGCCTACCAAAGGTGTGCCTAGAGATTGCACCAACGAGCTACTTTACCCACCAAAGGACCTTAGCAATCGTGCCACCGATGGTGTCGAGTGACTATGCTAACGAGCTATTTTGCCCATTGTAAGCGCCTAATGACCATGCCGACTGGTCATTTTACCCACCAAAGGTTTGCCAACTGGTTGTGTTTCCACCGAAGGTGCCAAACTAGCTATTTTGTCCACCGAACGTGCCTAGCATTCACACCAACAGGCTGTTTTTCCTACCAAAGGTGCCTACTGAATGTGCCAATGGGCTGTTTTACCTACCAAAGATGTGCCAACGAAGCTGTTTTACTTACCAAACGTGCCCAACTAACTGTTTTGCCCACAAAAGATGCCTAGCGACAGTGCGAACGGACTATGTTGCCCACTGAAGTTATGCCTTGCGAACATGTCAACGTAGTGTTTTTCCCATCGAAGGTGTGCCAACGAGCTATTTTTCTGACCAAAGGTGTCTAGCGAACATGCCAACAGGCTATTTTTCCCATCAAAATCACCTAGTGACAGTGTCAACGTGTTGTTTTTCCTACCAAAGGTGTGCCAATGGGCTATTTTGCCCACCAAAGGTCCCTAGCGACAATGCCAACAGGATATTTTACCTATCGAACCTACCTTGGAGCCATGCCAACGTGGTGTTTTTCCCACTAAAGGTATGCCAACGAGCTATTTTTCTCATCGAAGGTGCCTAGTGAATGTGTCAACGGGCTATTTTTCCCATCGAAGGCATCTTGTGATCTTGCCAATGGGTTGTTTTATCTATCGAAGGTGTGCCAACGGGCTGTGTTTCCCACCAAAGGTGCCCAACGATTAGTTTTTCCCATTGAAGGTGCCTAACGAGCGTGCCAACGAGTTGTTCTTCCACCAAAGGTGTCCCAACGGGCTATTTTGCTTACTGAAGGTGTGACAACGAGTTATTTTTCCATCAAAGGTGCCCAGTTGACTGTTTTTCCTGCCGAAGATGCACAGAGAGGTGCCAACAAGCTGTGTTGCCTATCGCAGGTCTGCCAATGGGGTGTTTTTCCCGTTGATGGTGCCTAGAGAACGTGTCAATTGGATGTTTTGCCTATCGAAGGTGCTTAATGATCATGCCAATGGGCTATTTTGCCCACCGAAAGTGTGCCAATGGGTTGTTTTACCTATTAAAGATATGTCAAAGGGTTGTTTTCTCCATCAAAGGTGCCCGACTAACTGTTTTGTCCACCGAAGATGCATGGCAAGGTGCCAACAGGCTATGTTGCCCACCGAAGGTTTGCCAATGGGCTATTTCTCTCATTGAAGGTACCTAGACAATGTGCCAATGGGATGTTTTGCCCACCGAAGGTGCCTAATGATTGTGCCAACATGCTGTTTTGCCCACCAAAGGTGTGCCAACAGGCTGTTTTGCCCACCGAATGTGTGCCAACTAGCTGTTTATCCTACCTAAGGTGCCTAGTGATTGTGCCAATAGGCTATTTTACCCACCGAAGGACCCTAACAACCATGGCAATGTGCTGTTTTTCCCACCGAAGGTGCCTAACGATCTTGCCAACGGGCTGTTTTTCCCACCAAAGTTGCCTACCGAACATGCCAACGGGTTGTTTTACCTACCGAAGGTGTACCAACGGGCTGTTTTTCCCACCGAAGGTGCCTAACTAACTGTTTTGCCCATAGAAGATGCCTAGCGACAGTGCCAATGGGCTATGTTACCAACCAAAATTGTACCTTATAAACTTGTCAATGTGGTGTTTTTCTCACCGAAGGTGCGCCAGCGAGCTGTTTTTCCCACCGAAGGTGCCTAGCTAACTTTCCAGGGTATTTTTCTCATTGAAGTCACCTAGCGACAATGAGAATGTGCTATTTTTCCCACAAAAGGAATGCCAACGGACTGTTTTACCCTCCAAAGATCCTTAGTGACTATGCCAATAAGATATTTTACCTACTGAACTTGCCTTGTGACCATCACAACATGATGTTTTTCCCACTGAAGGTGTGCCAATAAGTTATTTTTCTTACGAAAGGTGCCTAGTGAATGTGCCAATGGGCTATTTTTCCCATCGAAGGCGCCTTGTGATCCTACCAATGGGCTGTTTTGTCTACTGAAGGTGTGCCAACGAGCTGTGTTTCCCACCAAAGGTGCCCAACGAGCAGTTTTTCCTACTGAAGGTGCCTAGTGATCGTGCCAACAGGTTGGTTTTCCCTCCAAAGGTGTCCCAACGAGCTGTTTTGTTTAGCAAAGGTGCCAATGAGTAGTTTTTTCCAACAAAGGTGCCCAATTGACTGTTTTGCCTGCAGAAGATGCTTGGTGAGGTGCCAACAGGCTGTGTTGCCCACAGAAGGTGTGCCAATCTGCTATTTTTCCCACCGATGATGCCTAGAGAACATGCCAACAGGTTTTTTTACCCAACGAAGGGGCCCAATGATTGTGCCAATGGGCTATTTTACCCACCGAAGGTGTGCCGATGAGCTATTTGGGCTATCAAAGGTGTACCAAAGGGTTGTTTTTCCCATCGAAGGCACCCGATTAACTGTTTTGCCCACCGAAGCTGCATGGGGAGGTGCCAACAGGCTGTGTTGCCCACCAAAAGTTTGCCAATGGGCTATTTCTCCCACAGAAGGTGCCTAGAGAATGTGCCAATAGGATGTTTTGCCTACCGAAGGTGCCTACTGACCGTGCCAATAGGCTGTTTTGCCTAACAAAGGTGTGTCAGTGGAATGTTTTGCCCATTGAATGTGTGCTAACTGGCTATTTATCCCACCTAAGGTGCCTAGTGATTATGCCAACTCGTTATTTTGCCCATCGAAGGACCTTAGCAACCATGCCAACGTGCTGCTTTTCCCACTGAAGGTGCCTAGCGACCGTGCTAACGAGTTGTTTTGCCCACCTTAGATGTCTGACGACCGTGCCAACTGGTTGTTTTGCCCACCAAAGGTGTGCCAGCTAGTTCTCTTTCCTCTTAAGGTATCCAACGGGTTGTTTTTCCCACCAAAGGTGCCTGATGACTGTGCCAATAGGCTGTTTTAACTACCGAAGGTGTGCCAACGGGATGTTTTTAACACCGAAGATTCGTAACTGATTGTTTTTCCCACCAAAGATGCCTAGGAACCATGCCAACGGACTGTCTTGCCCACCAAAGTTGTGCATTCCGACCATGCCAATGTGGTGCTTTTCCCATCGAAGGTGTGTCAACATGTTGTTTTTTCCACCAAAGGTGCCTAGTGAACTTACCAACAGGCTACTTTTCCCACTGAAGTCACCTAACGATAGTTCCAACTAACTATTTTACCCACCGAACCTACCTTACGACCATGCCAACGTGGTGTTTGTCTAACTGAAGTTGTGACAATAGGCTATTTTTGCCACCGAAAGTGTCTAATGAACATGCCAATGAGCTATTTTTCCCATAAAAGGTGCATAGTGATCCTACCAACGGGTTGTTTTATAAACTGAAGCTATGCTAACAGGCTGTGTTTCCCATCGAAGGTGCTCAACGGGTAGTTTTTCCCACTTAAGGTGCCTAGCGGCCATGCCTACGGGTTGTTTTGCCCATCAAAGGTGTGCCAAGGGGTTGTTTTGCCTACCAAAGGTGTGCCAATAGGCTATGTTTCCCATCAATTCTACCCAACAAGTTGTTTTTCCCACCGAAGGTGTGCCAATGGGTTGTTTTCCCACCAAAGGTGCCTAGAGAACGTACCAACGAGTTGTTTTGCCCACTGAAGATGCCTAATGATCATGCCAATGTGTTATTTTGCTCGCTGAAGGTGTACCAATGGGCTGTTTTGCCTAGTGAAGGTGTGTAAAGACCGTATCAATGGGCTATTTTAACCACCAAAGGTGCCTAGCGACCGTGTCAATGTGTTGTGTTTCCCACCGAAGGTTACCAATAGGTTGTTTTTCCTACCAAAGGTGCCTAGCAACCGTGCCAACAGGCTATTTTGCCTACCAAATGTGTGCCAACTGGCTGTTTATCCCACCTAAGGTGCTTAGTGATTACAGCAATGAGTTATTTTGCCCACCAAAGGTCTGTAGCAATTGTGCCAATATGCTATTTTTCCCATCAAAGGTGTGCCAACAGGCTATTTTCCAACCAAAGGTGCCTAACGATTGCTAACGGGATATTTTACCCAACGAAGGTGCCTAGTGACTATGTCAATAGGTTGTTTTGCCCACTAAAGGTGTGCCAACAGGCTGTGTTGCCTACCAAAGGTGCTCAATGAGTTGTTTTTCCCACTGAAGGTGCCTGGAGACTGTGCCAACGGTATATTTTGCCTATTGAAGTTGCCTAGCAACCATGCCAATAAGTTGTTTTCCCACCGAAGGTGTGCCAACAGGTCGTTTTCCCCACTGAAGATACCTAGTGAACATGCCAATATTCTGTTTTGACAATCGAAGGTGTTCTAACAGTCTATTTTGCCTACCAAACGTGTGTCAACGGGTTGTTTTTCCTACAGAAGGTGCCCTATGGACTATTTTAACCATCGAAGGTGCCTTGCGAATGTGCCAACGATCTCTTTTGCCCACCAAAGGTGTGACAAGGTGCTATTTTAACCATCAAAGCTGCACCAGCAAGTTGTTTTTCCCACCGAGGGATCCTAATTGACTGTTTTGCCTATCAAAGATGTCTAGCGACCATGCCAAAGGGCTGTGCTGCCACTAAAGGTGTGCCAACGATTTTGTTTCCCACCGAAGGTGCCCAATAGCTATTTTTCCCATTGAGGTGCCTATAGATGGTGCCATCAGTCTATTTTCCCCACCAAAGCTGCCTAGCAACCATGCTAACGAGCTATTTTTTCCACCGAAGGTGTGCCAACAAGTTGTTTTTTCCCATCAAAGATACCTAGCGAACGTGGCAACATGTTACTTTGCCCATCGAAGGTGTTCTAACAGGCTGTTTTGCCTACCAAAGGTGTGCCAACAGGTTGTTTTCCCATTAAAGGTGCCCTACGGACTGTTTTGCCCACCGAAGGCGCCTAACGATCATGCCAGTAGGCTATTATTCCCACCAAAGGTGTGCCAACGGGCTGTTTTATCTACCGAAGGTATGCCAACAAGTTGTGCTTCCCACTGAAGTTGCCCAGCTGGCTGTTTTTCCCAATGAAGGTGCCTAGTCACTATGCCAAGGGGCTATTTTGCCCATCGAAGGTGTGCCAATGGCCTATTTTACCTATTGAAGGTGTGCCAACGAGTTGTGTTTCCCACCAAAGGTGCCCAATGGGTAGTTTTTTCCCACTGAAGGTGCCGAGCGACCATTCCAATGAGTTGTTTTGTCCAACGAAGGTGTGCCAACAGGTTGTTTTTCCTAACAAAGGTTCCCAATGAATTATTTTTCCCACTGAAGGTGCTAAGGATCATGCCAATTGGCTATTTTGCCCACCGAATGTGTGCCAACTGGTTGTTTATCCCACCGAAGGTGCCTAGAGATCATGTCAATGGTCTATTTTGCCCATTGAATGTGTAGCAACCATGCCAACATGCTGTTTTTACCAGCAAAGGTGTCCCAATAACTTGTTTTTCCCACTGAAAGTTCCCAACGAACTATTTTTCCCACCGAAGGTCCCTAAAGAACATACCAACGGGCTATTTTACCCAACGAAGGTGCTTAATGACCATGCCAACGGGCTATTTTGCCCGCTGAAACTATACCAACTGGCTGTGTTTCCCACCGAAGGTGCCCCATGGGTTGTTTATCCCATCAAAGGTTCCTAGCGACCATGCCAACGGGTTATTTTGCCCATCAAATATGTACCAACTAGCTGTTTATCCCACCTAAGGTGCCTAGTGATTGCATCAAAGGGTTATTTTGCCCACTCAAGGTCCGTAACAATCGTGCCAACGTGTTGTTTTTCGCACCAAAGGTGTGCTAACAGGATGTTTTTCCCACCAAAGGTGCCTAGCGGCTGTGCTAACGGGCTGTTTTACCCATCGAAGGTGCCTAGTGACCATGCCAACGGGTTGTTTTGACTACCAAAGGTGTGTCAACGTGTTGTGTTTCCCACCGAAAGAGCCCAACGAGTTGTTTTTCCCACTGAAGGTGCCTAGAGACTGTGCCAATGGTATATTTTGCCCACAAAAAGTGCCTAACAACTATGCCAACGTGTTGTTTTTCCCATCGAAGGTGTGCCAACAGGCTATTTTTCCCACCGAAGATATCTAGCGAACATGCCAATGTGTTGTTTTGCCCATCGATGGTGTTCCAGTGGTCTATTTTGCCTACCAAAGATGTGTCAACAGGTTGTTTTTCCCTACAGACTGTTTTGCTCATCGAAGGAGCCTTGTGATTGTGCCGACAGGCTCGTTTGAAGACCAAAGGTGTGCTAATGGGCTATTTTGCTCATCGAAGGTTGACCAACGGGTTGTTTTTCACACTGAATGAACCTAACTGACTGTTTTACCCATCGAAGATGCCTAGTGACCATGTCAAAGGGCTATGTTGCCCACTGAAGGTGTGCCAACAGGTTGAGTTTCTCATCGAACGTGTGCCAACGGATGTGTTTCCCACTGAAGGTGCCCAACGGGTTGTTTTTCCTACTGAAGGTGCCTATAGATGATGCCATCGGTCTATTTTGCCCCCAAAGGTGCCTAAAAGCCATGCTAACATGTTTTTTTCCCACAAAAGGTGAGCCAATAGGTTGTTTTTCCCACCAAAGATGCCTATCAAATGTGTCAACATGCTGTTTTGCCCACTGAAGGTGTTCCAACGGGCTGTTTTGAATAGCAAAGGTGTGCCAACGGTCTGTTTTTCTCACTGAAGGTGCCCCATGGACTGTTTTTCCCATCGAAGGTGCCTAACGACCGTGCCAACGGACTGTTTTCCCTACCAAAGGTGTACCAGCGAGCTGTTTTGTCCACCGAAGGTGTTCAAAAGGGTTACGTTTCCCACCGAAGCTGCCCAACGGGTTGTTTTTCCTATCGAAGGTGCCTAAAGACCATGGCAACGGCCTGTTTTGTTCACTGAAGGTGTGCCAACAGGCTATTTTGCCTACGAAAGATGTGCCAACGGGCTGTGTTTCCTACCGAAGGTGCCCAACAGGCAGTATTTTCCTATTGAAGGTGCCTAACGACCATGCCAACGAGCTATTTTGCCCACCGAAGGTGTGCCAATATGCTGTTTTTCCCAACAAAGGTGCCCAACGAACTATTTTTCCTAACAAAGGTGCCTAGAGATCATGCCAATTAGCTATTTTGCCCACCAAATGTGGGCCAACTGGCTGCTTATGCTACCGAAGGTGCCAAAAGATCATACCAACGGGCTATTTTGCCTACTGAATGTGTCTAGCAACCATGCCAACGTATTATTTTTCCCATCAAAGGTGTCCCAATAGCTTGCTTGTCCCACCGAAGGTGCCTCGTAACCTTGCTAACGGGCTATTTTACCCACTGAAGATACCTTGCGACCATGCCAATGGGCTGATTTGCACATCAAAGGTGTGTCAATGAGCTATGTTTCGTACTGAACCTTGCCAACGTCCTATTTTTCCAACCAAAGGTGTGCCAATGGGCTGTGTTTCCCACTGATGTTGCCCAATGGGCTGTTTTTCCCACCTAAGGTGTCTAGTGATCGTGCCATCAGGCTATTTTTTTCCATCGAAGGTGTGACAATGGGCTATTTTTCCCACCAAAGGTGCCTAGAGAAAGTGCCAACGTGTTGTTTTGCCCATCAAACATGCCTAATCACCATGCCAATGTGCTATTTTGCCCACCAAAGGTGTGCCAACAGGCTGTTTTTCCAACTGAAGGTATGCCAATGGATTGTTTTTCCACCGAAGTTTCCCAACGGATTGTTTTTCCCACTGAAGCTATCTAGAGACCGTTCCAACGGGCTATTTTGTCCATTAAAGGTGATTAGCGATCATGTGAATGGGTTTTTTTGCCCACCAAATATGTGCCAACTGGCTGTTTATCCCACCTAAGGTGCTTAGTGACTGTGTCAATGGGCTACTTTGCCCATCCAAGGTCCCTAGCAATAATGCCAACGTGCTGTTTTTCCTACTAAAGGTGTGCCAACGGGTTGTTTTTCCCACCGAAGGTGCCTAGCGATAGTGTGAACGGGTTGTTTTGCCTACCAAATATGTTCCAACTGGCTATTTATCTCACCTAAGGTGCTTAGTGACTGTGTCAATGGGGTACTTTGCCCACCGAAGGTCCCTAGCAATAGTGCCAACGTGCTGTTTTTCCTACTGAAGGTGTGCCAATGGGCTGTTTTTCCCACCAAAGGTGCCTAGCGATTGTGTTAATGGGTTGTTTTGCCCATCGAAGTTGCCTAACAACTGTGTCAAAGGGTTGTTTTACCCACTGAAGGTGTGCCAATGGGTTGTGTTTCCCACAGAAGGTGCCCAACGGGCTGTTTATCCCATCGAAGGTGCCTGGAGACTTTGTTAACGGTCTAATTTTGCCCACCAAAGGTGCCTAGTAACTATGTCAACATGTTGTTATTCCCATCGAAGGTGTGCCAATAGGCTTTTTTCCTACTGAAGACACCTAATGAATGTGCCAACGTGTTGTTTTGCCTACGAAAATTTCTCTAACGGGCTGTTTTGCCTACCAAAGTTGTGCCAATGGGCTAGGTTTCCCACAAAAGGTATGCCAATGGGTTGTTTTTCCTACAAAAGGTGTGTCAACAGGTTGTTTTTCCTATAAAGGTGTGCCAACGGGATATTTTGTTCATTAAAGGTCCCTAGCGACTGTGTCAATGGGTTGTGTTTCCCACCAAAGATGCACAACGGGCTATTTTTCCAACCGAAGGTGCCTAGAGAATGTGTCAATGTGTTGTTCTTCCCACTGACGGTGTGCCAACTGGCTATGTTTCCCATCGATGTTGCCCAATGGGTGATGTTTCCTTCAAAGGTGCCTGGTGACCATGCCAATGGGCTATTTTATCAATTGAAGGTGTTCCAAATGGCTATTTCTCTTACCAAAGGTAAGCCAACAGGTTTTGTTTCCCACTGAAGGTGCACAACGGGCAGTTTTTCCCACTGAAGTTGCATAGCGACAATGCCAACGGGATGTTTTGCCCACCAAAGTGTTGTTTTTCCTACCGAAGGTTCGCCAATAAACTATTCTTCCCATCAAAGGTGCCCAACTGAATGTTTTGCCCACTGAAGATGCTTGACGAGGTGCCAATAGGCTATGTTGCAAACCGAAGGTGTGCCAATGGGCTATTTTCCCCACCGAAGGTGCCTAAAGATCATGGCAACGGGTTGTTTTGCCCTCTGAAGATGCCTAATGATCGTGCCAACGGGCTGTTTTGCACACTGAAGGTGAGCCAATGGGTTGTTTTTCCCAGCGAGGGCGCCCAAAAGACTATTTTTCCTACTAAAAGTGCCTAACAACCTTGCCAACGGGTTGTTTCACCCATCGAAGCTATGCCAATGGGTTGTGTTTCCTACCGAAGGTGCCCAATTGGCTATTTTCCCCACCGAAGGTGCCTAGTGAATGTGTCAACGGGCTATTTTTCCTATTGAAGGTGTTTAACGACCATGTCAATGTGTTGTTCTTCTCA
>JANQAP020609429.1:0-13934 GCA_026874005.2 Erythroxylum coriaceum | reverse complement strand
AAGTTGTGTTTTCCTAAATTTCTCACATATACCCGTTTCTATAATTCAACCCGTTATACAGAAACGGGATGTTACACTCGCGGGGCACGGACTCTGATATCACCGTCGATATCGGGTTCGGGTCTAGCGAGAGTGGGGTGTTACAGGCACAACAAGTCACGATTGTGACAAAAGGCTTAGATGTAGGCCACGATCGTGGCCTATATGACCACTGTCGTGGTCTACATCAGGCAAATGCGCAGCCACTCCCAAACTTCACATTTCGAGGGATTGTTTGGACCTTTTCGACCCTAGAAAAACCCTAGTTCAACCCTCAACACAAAAGAACATAAATAGAACAAGAAGAAGAGAAAGATAAAGCTTTTGCATCATCCACTTTTGGAGAGAAACCCTAGAGAGAATTGTTGAGAGATTAAGAAAGAGAGGAAGGAAGAGAGAAATGGAGAAGAAGTCAACATCGACGTACTTCCTAGGTAAGAAGTTTTTGATGTTACTGCCTCCCGTCTCCTTTTAGAATTGTATTTCTTGTTTTTTCATTTTTATTACTGTATAGAATTAGGAATAGCAGTTTGTTGATAGGATTTGTGAATGTTAAGATGTTCTATACTCACCTTTAGGTTTTTTATCTTTGATTTAATAAAATCTGATTGTTTTATGTTTGTTGGAATTATTTTGATTGCTTTATGTGATTGCATAATTCAGTAATAGACTGAGAGGATGAATCAAATGAAAAATAATTGAATTGGGCTAACGAGAGTTAGGTGATTTAATAAGAACGAGAAATTAATCAAATCGGCAATTGAGTGAAGAGAGATCTCGCATAGGTTCCTGATGGTTTATTGAACAATTTCATATCTAATTAAGGTTTTAGATAGATTGTAAATTGAGAAATTACAATTTTCCATAATCTAATTAGGGTTTATAATTTAGGGTTAATGGTTATAACTCGAGAGAGAGTAATCAACCCTAGGATCGTCTAGGGCTAATAATCCGATAATTCATAATCGATTAGGTTAGCGTTAAAGATAGGTAAAAATTTCCCTTTTCTCTCAATTGATAGTTCCTTTAGGTTGATTCTTTAGTGTGTGTTGCAACTGCTACTTTGTTAATATTTTTGTAATTGATTTTTGGACTTGAGTTGCGTGATTGAATTAATTTTTTGCCCTAGTTTTGTTACAGTTTAAATTACTACAAATTATTTTGGCCTTAGATTTTAGGATTAGATTATCTCTCCTTGTGAGATTGACACCTTAGGTACCACACAAACGACCTTACGCTTGCAGATTATCGAGGTTATTAATTAGAATTTGCACATATCGAAAAATCACGATCAAGTTTTTTACACCGTTATTGGGGAGGCGATTAGTTTAGTTCTTTAGTCTAAGGCTTTTTTAGTATCTTTTGTTTTAAATAATAATAAAAAATAGAAAAAGAAGTTTGGGGCATAAAGTAGAGACATAATAAGACATCTTAGAGTGAGAATGAGACATCTGAAAAGTTGGATACCAAGAAGAAATGGAAAGAACAATGATGGAAGATAGATATTATAGGGAGCAAGTAACTTTTACGAACTACAATAAGGCACAATATTATTGGGGAAGTAGCGATCCCTATTGGAACATGTACACTCCAGGGTGGCAGAACCACCTAGATTTCTATTAGTCTAACAATGCAAGTACTCACATAGGACAACATGACCTATTATAATTTTAGCAAGATGAGTCCATTTCATGGGATTCCAAATTGGACAAAATTATGGATAAGATAATAGACATGGAAGAGAACCAAAAGAAACTGGAAGGGCAATTTGATCAAGTAACAGAAAATCATGCCACTTCTATTCACAACCTGGAGATTCAAGTAAGATAGCTTTCCCGTGAATTTTGTAAGAGAAGTGTGGAAGACTCTTTAAGAAATATGGAATTACATCAACGAGAGCAATATGACGCTATCACACTTAAGAATGGGGAAGAGCTAGAAGAACTAGTTGAACCCCACCTTATTGAAGACCAAGAGACGAAGAAAGATGATGATAAAAAGAATGCCAACCCTCCCTATTATTCACTAGTTCTTGATATACCATATGTGAACATCGAAAATTCTTTAGTAGATGTCTATAAAAAGAACCTTATCCTTCAGATTAATGATGACCAAGTGACATTCAACATGAATGATGTATTAAAGAATCCGAAGGAGAGTAGCTTATTCAGGATAATTGATGTGTTTGAATCTTCTGAAGAACAAAAGGACGAGAACAAATGACAACAGACATCGAGTTTGAAGAAGCTAGGAAAGTCTCTGTTTGTGAAGCAGAAGAAGCAAAAGAGACAAAGGTGATTAAGGAAGAAATAGAACAACTCACCTTCATACAGGATAAATTGTTGGATTTGATGAAAGATTCAGGGAGTTTTGTTATTCCCTATTTTATTGACAGTTTGTTAATGAAAAGGACATTACTTAAATTAATTGGTTTTCTCAACTTTATTGATATTGTCCTTCTAATCATTTTGCAATTTATAGCATACTCACATGCTACAAAATTGATGTTGAATGAGAAGGGTGGAAGCAAACCACTCATAATTGATCTGAGCTGAGCTTTAAAGGATGTAAGGTCAATCTAATGACCCTAAATTAGCACGTTTAGTAGTTAGATTTAAATTGTTGTGTAGTTAGGTTTGTTTTAAATTCTAAAATAAGTTTTGAATAATTAGTAATGGTTTGGATTGCTAATTCTTTTTCTCTTTTAAATCACTTATAAGATAGGGAAACACTCTCGATGTTAAGCAGATTTGGTCTCAATACTATCGTCATCACCACCTTCATCAACATAAACGATTTCATGTTTTAAACCTTTTCTTTTCATTTTTTTAGTATTTTTCTTATGTTTTTCGTATATTGTGTTTTATTTCCCCTAGTCTGTTTGTGTACCCTTCTCGTATTGAGGACAATGTGTTTTTTAAATGTGGGGAGGGTTGTGTGTTTTTTCCTTGAGTGTGAATTTTTCATATTCTATGATAGTTTGTTTAGGTTGCATGATGTGATTTGTGTGAATGCGTCAATGACTAAGATTTAACGGGATAGATTTAGCCTTAAACATAGTCTTTTAGGTTGTGAAGATTTATTAGATTATGAAATTAGTGACCTAAGTTACTTAGGGTTAAATATGCTAGTTAATTAGGATACAATGTTAGTCCATTCACCCTAAGAATTTGCCATACTCATTTATAATTTCAGGCTAATCAAATAAGTGGCATTATTAGTACATTTTCATGAGAATGATTAGTTAAACCAATAAGGTGGGGCAAATTTAGTGTAAAAAAAAAGGTTGTACAATTTTAACTAAAATAACTATTCCTCTGGCCTTCAGGTTATGAATAGAGCTAGTAGCCAGTTAATAATGTGATGTAGCTGAGTAACCAGATCGACACACATCACAAATGTGTGCCTTCGTGTAAAAAGGTTATAATGACATTCTAACTAAGAAGCTTAATAATAGCATGACTTAGTTGAGTAACCGGACCAACATTCATCACAAATGTTTGCTTCCGCATAAAAAGACTAGGTTCATGTCCTTAAAGAAAAATCAACAAAAAGAATGTTTAAAAACAACAACCAAACTTGTTAGTAGCTTGATTTTTCACGAAAACCTACAGAGGAATAGCTACACTTTTGTTTTAACTGAGTGATTATCAATGTGTATGTGCAAGTGATAGAGGTGAAAAGACTCAACATTAAAATTTTAATTAGTTTGTATATTTAGTCCAAGGTGTTTAGACACGGATTTCGCTTGTTAATAAGTTAGAACGACTTGAAGGATTGTGTTTATAGTTAATTTTGTTTAGCTAAGTTGAAGCCATTTTCTCATTATTGCATATGCATGTTTTTTGTTTTCTTATATTGTTTATTATTTTATTTGCTTAAGGACAAGCAAACGTTTAAGTGTGGGGATGTGATAAGTGTAAATTGCATCGTATTTTAAGCCATAGTTTGATATGTGTTTATCCATTAATCCGATCATTTAGTATGTGTCTAGATTAGATTTGTGTTAGTTTGTTAATTATTTGTATTTTAAGTGTATTATGGGTTAGTATAAGTTTTTAAGCTTAAATATTATGTTTTTGAGGTACCTTGATGTGTTTGTTAGTGTTTTAGGGTCAATATCAAAGATCGGAGGAGTTTTAGAAGACATTCATGCTGAAACAATGGCCAAAATCGTGGCACAACAAGCCACAATCATGACAGAAAGATTAGATGTAGGCAACAATCGTGGCCTGTAAGGCCACGGTTGCAACTGCGTCGGGCAGACACGTAGCCACTCCCAATCTTCGCATTTCAAGGGATTTTTTGGACCTTTTTGACCTCGAAAAAACCCTAGTTCAACTCTAAACACAAAAGAACATAAATAGAACAAGAAGAAGAGAAAGAAAAAGCTTTTGCATCAGCCACTTTTGGAGAGAAACCCTAGAGAGAATTGTTGAGAGATTGAGAAAGAGAAGAAGAAAGAGAGATATGGAGAAGAAGCTGACATCGACGTGCTTCCCAAATCAGAAGTTTCCAATGTTGCTACCTCCCGTCTCCATTTAGAATTGTATTTCTTATTATTTTTCATTCTTATTATTGTATAGAATTGGGAATAGCAGTTTGATGATAGGATTTGTGAATGTTGAGATGTTATATACTCACCTTCAGGTTTTTTTATCTTTGATAAAATAAAATCTAATTGTTTTATGTTTATTGGAATTATTGTGATTGATTTATGTGATTGCATAATCCGATAATAGACTGAGAAGGTAAGCCGCATGAAAATAATTAAATTAGGCTAACAAGAGTTAGGTGATTTAATAAGAACGAGAAATTAATCAAATTGATAATTAAGTGAAGAGAGATCTCGCATAGGTTCCCAATGGTTTATTGGACAACTTCAAATCTAATTAGGGTTTTTGATAGATTGTAAATTAAGAAATTGCAATTTTCCATGATCTAATTAGGGTTTATAATTTAGGCTTAATGGTTATGACTCGAGAGAGAGTAATCAACCTTAAGATCGTCTAGGACCAATAATCTGATAAATCATAGTCGATTAGGTTAGCGTTAAAGATAGGTAAAAATTCCCCTTTATCACAATTGATAGTTCCTTTAGGTTGATTCTAGAGTGTGTATTGCAATTGCTACTTTATTAATGTTTTCATAATTAATTTTTGGAATTAAGTTGCATGATTGAATTAATTTATTACCTTAGTTTGGAATTAAGTTGCATGATTGAATTAATTTATTACCTTAGTTTTGTTACATTTTAAATTGCTGCAAATTATTTTGGCCTTAGATTTTAGGATTAGATTATCTCTCCTCGTGGGATCGACACCTTAGATACTACGCGAACGACCCATATGCTTGCAGATTATCGAGGTTATTAATTAAAACTTACACACATCGGAAAACCACGATCATAATTTTTTTATCTCAACATTTATAATTTGTAAACTGGTCTCTATATTTATTATTTTCTCTTTAAGATGTTAAAGTTGTAATTAAAATCTTGTATACAATTTAATGATATTTTACGTTTTATATACAATGCTTCAAGTTATCAATAATTTATGTACAATTTTTATATAATAAATTTACAATAAAAATATATCGATACATTATATACAATAATGTGGATTAAAAATGTAACAAGTAATATATCTCAAATTTGTATAATATTTAGTTAAAACGTAGCTAAAAACATTTCAAGAAATTTTATAAAGCGTAACTAAAAACATTTGGCTATGTTTTTGGAAATGTAGCTAAAAAGTTTTTGCTACGTTTCCAAAAATGTGGCTAATAGTTTTTAACTACGAAGGATAAGTGTAGCCAAAACTATTGGCAATAATTCCTAAAACTGTCGCTAATAACTTTTAGCTATGAAAATAATGCGCAATCAAATACTTTTAGTGACGATTTTTTAAAACATCGCCTATAGTTTTCAACTACAAGGATTCAACAATGTTTTGGGTGATGAAACGTAAACGTAACTAAAAACTATACGCAACATGTTTTGCACCTTTAGCAACAATTTTTTTCGTAACCAAAATTCAACTTTGTTGTAGTGTTAATAATAATCATCGTTAGCTTGACTGAAGTTGCTCCTTGAATCTACTGAGAAGTTTGTAATCCAAGTTTGGTTAGTATCTTTTAATAAATTCTCTCTTTTTCTTTCTTGTTATAACAAACAAAATAACAAAACACTTATTTCTAAAAAACATTTGTTGTATAAAAAGTTATATTTAAGAATGTGGTAAAAATAATTTATATAATTGAAAAAGTCTAAATTCAACAAAAGAGAATAGAAAAAAGAATATTGAAAAATCTACTTTGAAAAAAGAATATTGAATGCTACTTTGGATTTATAGGGAAATCTATATGATTGAATTTTTATTGGTAATATTATGTAATTTTTTATGTTTTATTATTAAGAAAATAAATTGAATTGTACAATAATAAGTAACTTAGATAGAGGCCAAGAATTGCCATAATTAGATTAGATTTCTAGTTAATTTCTACCCAGAAAATGAGTCATTTAAGTGGTCATAATAATAGGGTAATTAAGAAAACAAAACTACTAAGCATTAACTGCCCTTCAATAGAGAAATTGTAGACAATAGGGTTCTAGCTAAAAGTTATATTAAATAAACAATGTTAAGAAAATAAATTGTAATTATTGACATTGATAAATGTAATTTTGAATTTTCAAATATTATTTTAGTATTGTTATATGATGAATATCTAAGATTCGTGTAGTATTTTTAGAGTTAAGATCTAATAATCAATTATATACTACTATAAATATTAGTCTTGAAATAAATCTCATGAAGTCTTTTGGCTTAATACATTCAAATTTATTTTAGGTTGAAGCATGATAAATGAAATGTTTTTCTTTCAATTTCTAAAACTCACCAAAGATAACTATGATAACTAGTGAATCAAAAAGAAAGTTGTGCTTAGATTGCAAGATGTGTGGAAGATTATAAAGAAGGAATATGACCATTTGGAGAATGAGGAGCTGATGAAGTCTGCATAAGGAGATGCTTTGCAAAAGTCTAAAGAGAATGATCAACAATTATTTGCTTTTATTCATATGTGCTTGAATGAAAGCATGTTTGAAAAGGTTTTTATTTCAATAAGTGCAAAGAATCTATTGAAGGTTCTTCAAAATTCTTTTAAAGAAAAACAACAACAACAACACCACCTAGTAGAAATTTTGTTGATACGCGGAGTCTGGGGAGTTCTTATAGTACACAACCTTACCCTTAACTAGTAGAGAAGTTGTTTCCAAATGAACTATATGAAGAGAAAAATAAAATAAATAAAATAAAATAATAATAGTAATATCAATAATAGTAATGATGATGATGATGATGATGATGATGATGATGATGATGATGGTGATCATAATAATAATAATAATAATAAAATAATCATGCTAGGTAGGTAAAAAAAAGCTTAGGCTAATGTTGCCTATTTAGGTTAACTACAAGAGGAAAGAATTAAAAAACTTATGAGAACTATAAGGATCTCTTTGCTAAGGATTCTTTATCTGAATCCAAATACACCAAAGTTTTATATTATGGCTCATGTCCTCATTAAGTTTCAACATCGTTAAATCATTCTTGATCACCTTGCCCTAATTCTTTTTAGATCTCCTTTTCTTCCTCTTACAATCTTTAAGTACAATCTTCTCATATCTTCTCACTGGAGTGTCTGGATGTCTCCTCTTAACATGTCCAAACCACCTAAGCCTTATCTCTCTTAATCTGTCCAAAATTCTTTTAAAGAGAAAAAATAATTAAATTGTGTATGCAACCCTTAGGAGGTGAGTATGAAAAATCTTAAGATGAAGGACTTTGAATATGTTGACAATATCAATTAAAGAGATAATGGAAGATGTTTGAGTAATTAACAAAATTCTTCTTTGATTTCAAAATTTAATTACATTATGAATGTTATTAAGTAGTCAAAGATTTGGAGTTAATGAAGTAGATCAATTCTTGGATTCTTCGCAAGCCTATAAAGAGAGATTGAAGAAAAGAGAAGAACTTATTACCCAAGTATTACAGGTAAAATTGAATTTTCATTAAGAAAGAAGATACACATCAAAGATTTATTAGAGGATATGGTAGAAGTCAAGGAAAAATAAGATGTAGAGGTTAAGGCTAGACTTATAGAAGTCGTGAAAGAGGCAAAGAAGGAAGAACTTTGTCTCATGATGAAGAATAAGATTTTCAACAACAAAAATCAAAAGGATATGATAGAAACGGTTTATTTCAAGGTAGTCATGATAAAAAATCTGATGTACAATGTTACAATTATCAAAGAATTAGTTATTTTACTGCAGATTGTAAATTGACATCAATCAAAGATGAAATTAAAAATTTTGTCAAGACTGAAAAAAACGAAGAGACTATTTTATTGTTAAATTGTAATGAAGATGAAGAAAGAAATCAAGAATCTTGGTATCTTAACTTAAGAGCCAACAATCATATGAATAGTAATAAAATTTGTTTTTATAGTTTTAATAAGTCTAATAAAGTAGTTTTTTAAGGTGATAAAACTAAATTTCTAATCATGAGAAGAGTATATATTCATATATATTAAGTAATGGAGATCATTAATTCATTTTTTAGAATTATTGTGTTCTAATATTGAAAACAAATACAATGAGTATTGTTGTAATATCTGATTTCCGGAGCACGCTTAGGGTTAGAACTCTAGATCATTGTGAAAGAGTAATAGCATTGAGAGCATTTCATTTACATCCATATCATTAGCATACACACATGAATTATAATTTGTACACATTACAAAGATAGCATATGCACTCAATTGACATGTCCCAGGGTATGAAAAATTAAAAGTGAACATGATATGGATTGTGAATTGTCATGTCTTGAATTTGGGTTTGATTGGATTTCTAATTACTAATTTGGAATTAAATGTTATTAATTGGGAGATTGATAAATCAATATGTACATTTAGATTAAGAAAAATGCCAAGTGGCTATATAATTTGATATATGAAAAATTAGGTGACTAAGCCTATAATTGAGTGACATTTGGTATAGTTAAATAAGTGACAAACGGACTATTCATTAATTGACAAATGGAACAATTATAGAGTGACAAGTGGATCAAATAATGTGTGACATGTGGACAAATTAATAGGAGATTAATGGTAGCATCTTAAGGGGCATATGGCATCTTAATTATGGAACGAATGGATTCCATGCCTTAAGACATATGTCTTTGAAAATTGGTGACACCTAGCACTTAAAGAAGCAAAGTTTCTGCTGTTTCCCTTACTGAATTCCTCCTAACTTTCTTTGCATTTTGCTTGAACCCTAGTTAAATTGCTACACCAAAACCATACATCCTTCATAAAATAGCCAAGAAATCTATTTAAAGTGGTCTTCGCCTTGTTTCCAAAAACCAGCTCATTTTCACCTTGGAATTGTGTTGATTTTGCTTGCTTGAAGGGATAGGTTATCTTGATATTTTGAGCTGAATTAGAAGCCTAATAAGTAAGTAACAATCTGATCTTTATGGCATGATTAATAGTATAAGAATGATGCTTGAATTGGGATGAAATGTTTATGATGTTAATGATGAAGTGTGATGGAAATTTGTTGAATAAACTTTGATGTTTTCATACTTGTTCTTAGTGTGGGAAAATAATAGATTTTATAGGTTGATTCATAGATAAATTAGATCTGGATTTGAAGTATAGTAAAGGTGAATTTATGTTAAAGGAAGATGTTAGTATAGTGTTCTTGAATTTGGAAAGAATTAGGACTATAAGTATGATAATGTGTGATAGTTTTTGGTTTGATTTTTGATGCATGAAAGACTATGATTTGTGAGCTATCAAATGAATATAATTAAGGTCTAAATGAGGATGCTTATATGAGCATGAATTCTGGAAAATTGGAAGTGTAAATGATGATTTTAAGTATGTGAATTTGTGGAGAATTAGAGGGAACAATACAGTGCATAATCGTGGCCTTCAGTGCACAATCATAGCTTAATTATTTGGGTTCTGTCACGATCATGGTAAAGTCCCCATGACCGTGGCCTATTGCATAAGGTTCTGTCACGATAGTAGGAAGGTTTACCATGATCGTGGGCTAGCGTAAAGAGTGAAATGATGTCTTTCAAGTGATGCTTGAAATAACTAATGATAAGGTACTTTCCTATGATGCATTTAGGCTTGAAATGAACTAGTTTGATGATTGATTGATGAAGTTAGATTAAACAAGATATTTGAGGTATAAACCTAAGTGCAAACAAGACATATTCAAATGACAATGTTTGAATGATCATGAATTGTGATTAAGGAAACATACCTGGGAAAGTTGTTGAGCATGCATTGAACATAGCACATATATCTATGTGCATGATTGAATATTTATTTGATTGATCAACTTTGTAATGTGAATTTTCTGTAGAACGATTTTAGACAGACAAGTTGAACTATTGAATCCATACATTATCAAACCATCCAGGCAATAGCGTAGTCTGGAGTGTACTATGAGTAACCTAGATGTTCTCACTAGGATTGATATATTTCTGTTTAACTCCTAGTTATTGAATTGTTAATAATCTATATGTGATAATTTCGGACAATAATAGTCTGAGGAGTTTGATATTTGGGAATGTATTGGGAGTGTTTTGTTTGCATATGAATATGAAAGATATCTGTATACTCAACGAAACGTTGAATGCCGGACTTAGGTTTGATGAATATGTGAATTTGACAGTGCATCATGAATAAATGTTATTGATGGCATATTTTATGATTTGATGCATCACATTGATATGCATGATCAGGTAAAGGGTTGTGACTAGAGTAGCCAGTCTGAAAGAACTTAAAGCTAAAAAATGTGAACGTAGAGCCACTAGCTCCATCATTAATGAGCCTGGTATCCATAATAGGTACGGGTCAATATCTGAAAAGAGTCCGATATCCACAAGGGATGTGGGACAGTGAAAAATGCTCGATCACAACAAAATAACAATGAAAGTGAAGTCTTATATGCATATACATTTGTACATATATAATTATGAAAGCATTTCTAAATTGTGGTGATATTGTGATAAGCCATATTTGTGTACAGTTGATAATATGATTGAATTCTTCTGAAAATATCATATGAAATAAGTGTAATCTATTATGAATTGCTGAGTTGAGAAATATTTTGTAATTGGTTTATATTTGAAGTGTTTGATGTTCTGAATGAGTGAGTACATCGAGGATGGTTCACTCACTAAGTTTACAAAATTCATCAAAATTGCAATGTGGCTTTTCACGTACGAGAGAGGAGACCTAGTTCCTAAGATACTCTAAAAGAACGTTTTTAGATTAAAAAATGGCTCAAAGGTCTATTCAGCTAACATCTAAGGAGCTGTAGTTTGTGTTTATATAGTTATTCATCTCATGTAGAACTTTTTGTAAACAGAGGAGTAAACATCTCAGATACTTGATGATGTAAATATTTGTTTTAATGACTACTATGTAAATTATCTTAGTGAATTAAATGGAAAGGTTTCCTTTCAATGTTTGTAAAGTGTATGATGCCATAATAAGTGTATAAGACTACTCTAACATACCATTGTCATTGGGTATGTTCTTGAATGTCCTCTGGATGTTCAGGTATATACTCTATGGTAGTGGGATGTCACAATTTTTGGTATCAGAGCCTAGTTTGGCATCTATAGGGACATATATAGACAATTGGACATTATATATAATGAGATACTCATATAGTGATCACAACTATTTTTGTTATAGGTCATCCGTATAGGAGATCAAGTTGGAGAGTCAGCTGACTTAGAGTCTATAGGAGCTAATAGGGAGTCTCCTGTACTTGAGTTTGCACAAATATCTCTGAGAACTTCTAAGAAGATAGAGGAGAGGTATGATAAGCTTAGAAAGTAAGGGGTTGCGGACTTCTACGGAAGTACAAACCTTGCTGAGGTAGAAGGATGGTTAGAAAGAATGGAAAGAATTTTTGATCAGATGGATGGCGGTTTGATGAAAAGTTTGACTATGTAATGATGGAGGGCCATCAAAGCTTGCTATTCAAGATGTCCTAGCTATAGGATTTGAAGAAAAGTCACAAGAAATGGAACAAGTTCAAGGAGCTGCAAGTGAGCCGAATGAAGTTATGGAGGAAGCAGAAATTGGGCTGAATTTGTTCTTACAATTCCAAGTCCTTTCGAAACCATTTGGAGACTTCAAAATGTGTGTCTATGGACTTGATGTGCATGAGGTCGAATTCCAAGCTTAGTAGAATTTTTAAGACATTTATTTTCATTAGTTTTGGTCTAATTTATTACTAGTTTTATTCTCTGTTAATAATGGTCCGGATTAGTGTATTTGGTTCGGTTTGAAGACTTTATTTTGGTTTGTGTTAATTAGCTATTTTTTGAGACTTTATTACAACTTTTACTTTTGTTTTAATGAGCTGAAACTACAGATTAGGGATATGAGGAGCCGATTCTTGTGGCTGCCTGAAAATTTCCTATTTTAGCTCTTTGTTTTCCTATTTTGAATCATTTAGAAAAATATATATGACAAAGAGTCAGGTTTTCTCTCAATTTGGCAAGAGATTGTCTGGGTTTTGATTGTTTCTCCAAAGAACAATCGTTGGGTTTGTTTGTTTTCCGAAAACATTCAACTTTGTTCATTATTCTGTTTAATTTGATCACTAGAATTCTGTCTAACCAGTTGTACAAGAAAATTCATAACTTTTTGTGTGATTGTCCGATTTAGGTGATTCCAAAGCCATAGCATTGTTAACTTCTTAAACTAGAAATCTCCAAAAGGGTTTTCTGCCTAGTTCGAACTCCAGCCATCTTAAAATTTCCAGTTTTCCCAACCATTGCCAATCAACTGCCCAGCTAGACATGTATTCAGGAAAACCAACCTAACTCGACCATCCCTTATCCGTTTGACCTATTCTTGATTCTAAATTGTAGTTCACAAAAAGTTCTATAACTTTGCTTCTTTCCTAGAAACCAAATTCCTAGTCCATTAATCCAGAAATGCCTTCAAATTTCCTTGTTCCAGTTTTACCCAATAAACACCAAATTGTACAAAACTTTTCCAATAACCGCCAGACCCTATTCCGATCACTTTCAGGCCATTCTTCCATCATTTTGGTATTAGATCCCAACTTTGGAGAAGTGATTTTGACCTCCAACCATGTCAGGTCCGACTCCAAATGACCTGGAGAAGCTTTTCGCTAAACTCGACGAGTTGAGTCTCAAGATTGATAGGTGTGATGCTGCTCGCCTTGAGTTTGAGGCCATGAAGAATAAAGAGGCTATTTTTGCTCCCTTGGGAACATTTGAGGCACTGGGAGACACTTCCCAAGTCACTTAGTCCCTAGATGATGAGTTTGAGGATGAGGTAAGCCATCTAAACAATTCTGATCGTGATGAATTGAGATTAGGTGGAAATGGAACAAGAGAGAGAGGGAGAGGCCCTTATGGTGCAAGTCGTATAGGACCTGTTAGGAATGTGTTTCAACTTAAAATTGATAGGAATGACCTAAATGATGATATGTTTAATTTCAAGGTTGATATTCCTGAGTTTGTTGGTAAAATTGATTCGGATGTTTTCCAAGAGTGGTTGTACACCATTGAGAGGATCTTTGAATTAAAAGATGTACCTGATGATAAGAAAGTGAAACTTGTGGCTATAAAATTCAAAGGGTATGCTGCCCTTTGGTGGGATAATTTGCAGAATAGGATAATGAGAGAAGAGAAGCAAAAAATCTCTAGTTGGACCCGTATGAAGATTGAATTGGAAGAAACTTTTCTGCCCCCTCAACATAGGCAGAAAATGCTTGAGAAGATGTTTGGGTTGAATCAAAATAAGAGGCCAGTTGAAGA